>CAKNWT010286913.1:0-10699 GCA_932066315.1 Andricus coriarius | reverse complement strand
AAGTCGGGCACGGAGGGTTTCATTTTGGCATGCCAAGACGGTGTCATTTCCACTCTAGCATACCGTCGCCACATTTTGAGCCAAGACATTCCCGATGATAGCTGCAGAGCGTGTCATGCACACCCCGAGCATCTAGGACACATACTATCTGGTTGTCCAATTCATGCGGGAACGACCTACATCCAAAGGCACAATGCGGCACTAAGAGTGCTTTATTACCATCTCTGTCACTCTTACGGCATCAGCCCAAATACCGCTCCGCTAAACGCTCCTAGGGAAATAGAATTAATTTTCGAGAATGAGAAGTGTCGGATATACTGGAACTTCATATTCTCGACAATTGTTTCTGTTGCGCACTCGAGACCTGACATAGTCCTTCTTGACTTCGAGAAACGAACCATGTTCGTTATCGAATTTTCGGCACCAGCTGACAAAAACATCATAGCCAAGGAGAATGAAAAGAAAGAGAGGTATAAAGAACTTATAAGGGAGTTGCGACGGCTATACCCGGAATATTCCGTTAAGCTAATCGTCTTGATCATCGGCGCTCTGGGAGGTGCCTACGTTTCACTGGTTAATGGCCTGAAAAGCATTCCTGCGTGTCAAGAAAATGCCAAGACACTTGCGGGCAAAATGCAGAAGGCGGTCGTCCTTGGGTCGCTCCGTGTCCTCAGGGTGCACGAGACTTTTGCCGGATCATCGTATTGAATCCGGCGCAGACTGTAACCACCTATCTCACGGTCGTGAGACATGGTTGCAGCTGAAATTTTACCGCGGTTTCGCTGAGAGCGGGTGCAATTTTTCGGATTAGCACCTGCTCCCAGCGAAATCCTGCGGTTGTCCTTATGACAAACTTTTAACTATATAAGAAAAAGTTAGAAAAAGTATTTGGAAATTTTTCAGATTTTGTTCCATGAAAAGGCGGACTAATAACTTTGATTATTTTCTACATATGATACAATTTGGTATAGTCCAATTTTGATAAATAAACAATATCTAGGATGTAATCAGATCATTATTATGGAATTATTTATTGTCGATAGTATAGACGCACGCATGCGACGCAGACAGGCTGGCATACGCAGTTATACGTGAAATACGTCGTGATGGCGATATGAGGCGCATTACGCACGCACTCTACCTACCCCTCACAGCATTGCGACAGGTGATGGCGGCATGTGTGCGTTATGACTCGCACAGCGTGCGTCGCAGGCATGCGAGTACTGTGCGTCGCACGATTGTTATCTGGGTAACGCAGGAATATTTTTTCGTTTTACACAATTTATATGAATAGGTGATTTTAAAAATGCGTAATAATATAATATTTAAATTAAAGTAATTTAAATTTTAATAGTTAAATGTTTAATTTAAGGGGGGAGGGGGGTAAAGTCTGGAGGGTAAAAAAATTGATTTTTTTTCTATTTAAATTTCTTGTAGTACAGCATCTCGAAAATATTCTCTGCAAATTTTAAGTTGATTGGAGCTAAACTTGCCAAGTTACAGAGCTGTAAGTCTCCGCCCCTCGAGCGGAGCAGAGTAGACGTAGGCAGCAAGGGTCGCCTTTGACCACCTTGAAGGTGGTCAAAGGCTATTTTCTGTCTCTCTTTTTTGTTTTGCTTTAGTCCCTTTTCGTGATTCATAGGAAGGACCTTCGTCTATTAAAGAAAAGTACTCAGTTTACCGTTGAACTTTTTCCGTGCCTAAAACTTCAAACGTGTTTTTCTCAAGACTACATTTTTGAAGTCGGTGCACAGTCTCTCTTAAAAAATATTGCAGCGATTTTCACCAAATTTGGTATACACTTTTCACAGATGTATTTCATCTTTTTCCAAAGGTGTCACGGAAAATCTCTTAGCAAGGGCTCAATTTTTTATATTCTTTGACCAAAATTTCATTAAATTGTTTAAATATAACTTAAATATGTACAAAAGTCTTTAAATGAATAACTTTTACCTTTGCTTCAGAAAAAATTGCTAAAAAAACGCTTTTTTTACCCTATAGACTTTACCCCCCCCCCACCCCTGAATATTCATTTAATATGTGATTTCTGTTCAAACAGTACCATTTTCCAACATATAAAATAATCTAATGATTGTAGTTATACTAATCTTATATACTAAAAATTTGGAAGAAAAACAAAAGCAGCTATTAAAAATAATTTATTGGATCATTTCAGTTAAAAAAATTGTTCCAGATAAAAAATACTTGAACCTGAAAATAGTTTTCTAACTTTAAAGTTGAACTTGCACATCAATTCGAAGACAAGCTGAAAATAGAAGTCTTAAAAATTAAAATTTTTAAAACATAAAGCTTTTATTTGGCTAAAAGCTAGTGATTATTTATACATTTTTATCAAATATAAGAATGCAGATTATATAACATAATAAATAGTATAATAGTATAATAAATTACAAACATAGGTAAGTGAAGTAAACGGTGTTTTTTTGTTAAATAATTTGTTAATTTTATTTCTGGAACAATATTTGACGGGTTGAATAGAAAAGAAAGAGAGAGAAGAAAGAAAAAGAAACATAGTGATAAAGGGTCTAAGATTAGAAGGGAAGGAATTGAAGGAAGGAGTGGAAGATGTGCTGAAAAGGATAGATGCTAAAGGAGAGATAGAGGAAATGCGAAGTATAGGAAAGGAAACGCGAAACGGAGAAAAAATGGTACTAGTGAAACTAAAGAAATGGGAACATAAAAGGGAAGTGATGGCAAAGAAAAGGTTGTTATATGGAAGCTCGGAGAGAATAGAGGATGATTTGACATGGGTAGAAAGGAAGATGCAGTATAAGATAAGACAAATAGCGGAAGAGAAAAGAAGTGAGGGAAAAAGAACGTGGGTTAAGTATGGCAGAATACAGATTGAAGGTGTATGGTGGGATCGGAACGAAGAAAGGGAAGATTTATTAAGAAATGAGATGCCAGGAAACTAGGAGAGGAAGGAACGGGAATAGGAAAATAAAAAATAGTAAGAAACAAAAAGAGAAGAGAAACGAAAGTAGGTAAGAATGGAGAATATGTTACTGGAATGTAGCAGGATTGGAGAGAAAGGATAGGGACTATATGAGAAATTTAGCGCAATGGGATGTAGTAGTGATGATAGAGACGTGGCTAGATGAAAAAGGATGGGAAAGAGTAAGGGGAAGGTTACCAAGAGGTTACAATTGGCAAGTTCAACATGCAAAAATAAAAAATAAAGAAGGCAGAGCAATGGGAGGAATGTTGATGGGAGTTACGAACGAATAAATAACAGGACATGATAAGAAAGAGAGGAAAGAGCAAAAAGAAAGAATAATAGTAGAAGAGGTAAATATGGGAAGAGAGAAGTGGAAGATAGTGGGTTTTATGTGAACAGTGATATGCAGGAGAAAGTAGAGGAGATGAGAGAACTAATGGAAGCAAATAAGCAAGAGATCCGGCTCATAATAGGAGGATATTTTAATGCGAGAACAGCAGATAGAGGAGGAAGGGAATGGGATGGAGAGAGAGGAAGAAAATCCAAAGAGAAGATAATGAATGGGGAGGGAAAGAAATTTTTAAAGAGTCTAGGGGAGATGGGATGGTTGATTCTAAACGGAAGTATAAAGGGGGATGAGGAAGGGGAATATACGCGGGCAGGAGGAAAGAGGGGAACGGTAATTGATTATGTGGTAGTTGACGACGAGGTAAGAGAGAAGATTAACAAAGTAGAGGTAGGGAATTATATAGATTCGGATCACTTTCCCACAATAGTGACAGTAGAGGGAGAAATGAGTAATAACAATAAGGATAAAAAGGAAACAAAAGTAAAAAGAGCAGGGAGAGGAGATTGGTCAATGGAAGGTGAAGAAAAGTTTAAGGAAAAAGTCAGGAATATGAAAATGGGGGAAGGAAATGTAAGCGAGGAAATGCAAATAATGATAGGAGAAATAAAAAGAGTGTTAGAGTGCACAAGCAAAAAAGAAGTTAGTGAAGGAGGGGATAGAAGTGGATCGGATGAGGAATGTAAACAGAAGAAGCAGGAAGTAAGAAGGGAATTAAGAAAATGGAGAAAAGAGACAAGTAGTGGAGAAGAATATAGGAGAAAAAAGAAGGAGTATACCGAGTTGTGTGATAAAAAAAAGAGGAGGAAAATAAAAGGTTTGGGGAATAAGCGGAGAAGGCTAGGACGGAAGAAGATGGTTGGAAGGTGGTAAATAGAGAGAGAAGAAGAAGGAAAAGAGTAAAACAGGATATTGAGATGGTAGAATGGAAAAAATATTTTATGGAATTACTAGGAGGGGTAGAGAGGAAAGTTAGGAAAGGAGGAAAAGATGGTAGGGAAACAGATGAGGAGGAGGACATTACAAGGCAGAAAATTGAAAAGGTATTAGGGATGATGAAAGATGGAAAGGCAACTGGTATAGATGAGATCCCAAATGAAGTCTGGAAATATTGGGGGACAGGATTAGAGGAATGGACATGGATAATGTGCAAAAGAGTATGGAAAGGAGAGGGGTGGCCAGAGTTATGGAAAGAAGGAGTAGTGATACCAATAGTAAAGAAAGGAAAAGTGGAGGAACTTAAAGATTATAGAGGAGTGACACTAATGCCAACATTGTATAAAGTATATAAAACGGTTTTATCGGAGAGGTTAAATATCTAGTAAATAAGAGGATTAAAAGGGAGAAAGGGGCAATGATAGCAATGTTCGTGGACTTAAAAGCGGCGTTTGACTCATTAGACTGAGGCGAGATAGAAAAAGTTATGGTGAAAAAGGGGATACGAGAGGGATTAATAAAAAGAGTGTCAGAAATTTTCAGAGAAACAAAAAGCAAGGTAAAGGTAGGAGAACATGTAGGAGATAGTTTTTGCTTGGTGAGAGGAGTAAGGCTGGGGTGTCCTCTGAGCCCACTTTTATTTAATATATTAATATCATACTTGGAAGAAGAAATGAATAGGAAAGGGTGGGGAGGAGTTTGGATAGGGAAAGAAAAGATATATACGCTGGCATACGCGGACCATGTGGTGTTGATGGCATAGGATGAAGAAGGGATGGCGGGCTTAATTACTGGATTAGAGAAATACTTAGATGGAAAAAAGTTAAATTTAAATGTAGAAAAAGCAAAGATAATGAGGTTTAGAAAGAGAAGGGGAAGAAAGAAAGAATGGACGGGGAGATGGAAGGGAATAAAATTAGAAGCAGTGAAAGAGTTTAAATATCTGGGATATACCTTGCAAACAAATGGAGATAATAGTACTCATATAAGAGAAAGGATAAATGAAAGCAGCAGGGGCAATGAAACAGATATGGAGAATAGGAAAAAGAAGGTTTAAACAAAATTGGAGAAGGAGAATGTCTTTATTTGATACGCTGGTATGGCCAGTATTAGGTTATGGAGCAGAAATATGGGGATGGAAAGAAAGGAAAGAGATTGAGAGTTTACAAGAAAGGTATATAAGGTGGACGCTAGGGGTAGACTGGAGGACGCCGGGACATATGGTGAGAGAAGAAGCGCAAAAGGATAAATTAAGTACTTGAGCGGGAAAGAGGGCATGGAATTTTGAGACGAAGCTGTTGGAGGGAAAGGGAGGGAAGTTAGCTTCAGTTGACATAAGACCCAAGAATTTAGAACGATTTATATTATTTAATGGCTATTTAGACTGCAACTTAGTTTATATTATATTTCAATATATGCAAAGTTATGAAAAATTGAGAAAAAGTACAGCCAAATGTAGCCCAAATTACAATGGTTAATCATAAAATATTTTGTAGAACGCTTTATATTTTTAATTTTCTATTTAAAATAATGATCAAGGGCGGGTCAAAGGCGTTAAATATATATTTTTAAGGCAGTGCATATGGTTATTTTTAAAGTAATAGGAACAAAATTAACTAAAAATATCTTTCCGATGGCTCTTTTCTATATTGCTTTGTAAATTTACAAGTGCGATTAACTATTTAATCAATTAGGATTAAAACTTTTAGAGTTTGGCTATTTTTTCAACGAATAGGCTCAATTTTTTTCAAAATTATGTAAGAACATCTGCTTTCTGATGCATTTTTTCTATACTTTTCTGCAAATTTCAAACAATTAATTATTATTTAAACAATTTAATTAAACAAATTAAGAATTTTGCCATCTTTCAATGTGTTTATGGAAGCAATAAAAAATGTTTTTTTTTTCAAATAGCTTTTTCCTATGGTACTTTGAAAATTTACAAGAATGATTAATTATTTAAACAATGTTTATCAATATATCCAGAGCCTCGCTCGATACTTAAATTCAAAAATTTATTTGTCTGTCCCCAACATTTTTAAAGATGTGAGAAAATTCTAGATAATTTAAAATTATGTTCTCATCTAAAATTTAAAAAAATCCCTTATAACAGAAAAAACATATATCATTTTTT
Organism: Andricus coriarius; assembly: GCA_932066315.1. Classification (NCBI taxonomy): domain Eukaryota; kingdom Metazoa; phylum Arthropoda; class Insecta; order Hymenoptera; family Cynipidae; genus Andricus; species Andricus coriarius. Next base: position 4,324 of record CAKNWT010286913.1, on the reverse strand, counting down.
GCAAACTTCTTCGAATACCAAGTAGATTCAGTTTTATTTGTCTATATATTTTTGATGTCTATATTTTTTATGTATTTTTCATATACATATTTTAGATTTTCAAAGATTTCGAAGTAAAATTTTAAAACGTTTAAGGATTTTGAAAGTTATCTTAAAATTCTGAAAGGAATGTCGAAGATTTTAAAGTGAAATTCTTCAATTGTGCAGGATTACAAAATTTTAGAAAAAATTCAAATAAGTTTAAGACATATTTGAAAGTTTTCAAAATATGTAAACATAATTTTAAACTTAAATATATTTCAGAAAATTTAATACATTTTTTTGAACGTTTTCAAGTTAATAATTAATTTTCTTAAGATTTCTAGAAATATATAAGGTGATTCTTGATGGTCTTTACATAATTTTAAGACAATATTAAAAAATATTTACAACATTAAAAAATATTTGCAAAATTTTCAAAAACGAATCCAGAAGATATTAAGACAATCTTAGGAATAATATATTGGAGTTACTTTAACAAATATTTATCAATTTCAGGAGTTCTGAAGAGAATAAAAATATTTTTAAACTTTTAAAGATTTCCGAAAATTTATATAATATTTTTAAATTTATACCAAGCGTTTCAAAGTTGTTAAAATCTTGTAAATTAAAAAAAATCGTTGAGATTGAAAAACATACTGAGAGTTTAGATTAATTGAGAGATAGGAAAAGATTGACGTTGATAGAAGCAGGATAGTATGAGATAGAGAAAAGGAGATTGAAGAAAAAGACCTGAATCAATATAGACAAAAAGATAGAAAAAGATTGACGCAGATAGATCGAGGATAAGAAGAGATAGGGAAAAGGAGACTGAAAAAGATAAAAAGAGTTTAGATTAGTTGAGAGATAGAAAAAGTTTGACGTTGATAGAAGCAGGATAGAATGAGATAGAGCAAAGGAGATTGGAAAAGAAAGACGTGAATTTATATAGACAAAAACATAGAAAAAGATTGACGCGGATAGATCGAGGATGAGAATAGATAGGGAAAAGGAGATTGAAAAAGATAAAGGGAGCTTAGACTGATTGAGAGATAGAAAAACAATGACGTTGATAGAAGCAGGATAGGATGAGATATAGAAAAGGAGATTGGAAAAGAAAGACCTGGATTTAAATAGACAAAAAGATAGAAAAAGATTGACGTGGACAGATCCAGCATAAGAAGAGATAGGGAAAAGGAGATTGAAAAAGATAAAGGGAGGTTAGATTAATTGAGATAGAAAAAGATTGACGTTGATAGAAGCAGGATAGGATGACATAGAAAAAGGAGATCGGAAAAGAAAGACGTGAATTCATATAGACTAAAAGATAGAAAAAGATTGACGCGGATAGATTGAGGATAAGAAGAGATAGGGAAAAGGAGATTGAAAAAGGTAAAGGGAGTTTAGATCAATTGAGAGATAGAAGAAGATCGACGTTCATAGAAGCAGGATAGGATCAGATAGAGAAAAGGAGATTGGAAAAGAAAGACGTGAATTTATATACACAAAAAGATCAAACAAAGGTTGAAATGGATAGGTCCAGGATAAGAAGAGATAGGGAAAAGGAGATTGGAAAAGGTAGACGTGAATTGATATAGACTTAAAGATAGAAAAAGATTGAGCGGAGAGAGCGAGGATAAGACGAGATAGGGAAAAGAAGATTGAAAAAGATAAAGGGAGTTTAGGTTAATTGAGAGATAGAAAAAGATTGACGTTGATAGAAGCAGGACAGTATGAGATAGTGAAAAGGAGATTGGAAAAGAAAGACGTGAATTTAGATTGACAAAAAGATAGAAAAGATGGAAAGGGATAGATCGAGGATAAGAAGAGATAGGGAAAGGAGAATGAAAAAGATAAGGGGAGTTTAGATTGATTGAGAGATAGAAATTATTGACGTTGATAGAAACAGGATAGGATGAGATAGGGAAAAGCAGATTGGATAAGAAGGGCGTGCATTCATATAGACAAAAAGATAGAAAAAGGCTGACACGGATAGTTCGAGGATAAGAAGAGATAGGGAAAAGGAGATTGAAACAGGTAAAGGGAGTTTAGATTAATTGAGAGATAGAAAAAGATTGACGTTGATAGAAGCAGGATAGGATGAGATAGAGAAAAGGAGATTGGAAAAGAAAGACGTGAATTTATATAGACAAGAAGATAGAAAAAGATTGACGCGGATATTTCGAGGATAAGAAGAGATAGGGGAAAGGAGATTGAAAAAGATTAAAGGAGTTGAAATTAATTGAGAGATAGAAAAAGATTGACGTTTGAAGAAGCAGGATATGTTGAGATAGAGAAAAGGAACTTGGAAAAGAAAGACGTGAATTCATATAGAAAAAACGATAGAAAAAGATTGGCGCGGATAGATCAAGGATAAGAAGAGATAGGGAAAAGGAGATTGAAAAAGATAAAGGGAGTTTAGATTAATTCAGAGATAGAAAAAGATTGACGTGGAAAGAAGCAGGATAGGATATGATAGTGAAAAGGAGATTGGAAAAGAAAGACGTGAATTCATATAGAAAAAAGATAGAAAAAGATTGAAGCGGATAGATCGAGGATAAGAAGAGATAAAGAAAAAAAAATTGAAAAAGGTAAAAAGAGTTTAGATTAATTGAGAGATGGGAAAAGATTGACGTTGATAGAAGCAGGATAGCATGAGATAGAGAAAAGGAGGTTGAAAAAGAAAGACGTGAATTTATATAGACGAAAAGATAGAAAAAGATGGACGAGAATAGATCTGGGATAAGAAGAGATCGGGAAAAGGAGATTGAAACAGATGAAAGAGTTTAGATTCATTGACAGATAGAAAAAATTGACGTTGATAGGAGCAGGATAGGTTGAGATAGTGAAAAGAAGATTGGAAAAGAAAGACGTGAATTCATATAGACAAAAAGATAGAAAAAGGTTGACGCGGATAGATCGAAGATAAGAAGAGATAGGGAAAAGGAGATTGAAACAGATAAATGGAGTTTAGATTCATTGCGAAATAGAAAAAATTGACGTTGATGGAAGCAGGAAAGGATGAGATAGAGAAAAGGGGATTGGAAAAGAAATACGTGAATTTATATGGACAAAAAAATAGAAAAAGATTGACGCGGATAGATCGAGGATAAGAACAGATAGGGAAAAGGAGAATGAAAACGATAAAGGTAGTTTAGATTAATTGAGAGATAGAAAAATATTGGCGCGGATAGATCAAGGATAAGAAGAGATAGGGAAAAGGAGATTGAAAAAGATAAAGGGAGTTTAGATTGATTGAGAAATAGATGAAGATTGACGTTGATAGAAGCAGGATATGGTGAGATAGAGTAAAGGAGATTGGAAAAGAAAGAGGTGAATTCATATAGACAAAAACATACAAAAAGGTTGACGCGGATAGATCGGGGATAAAAAGAGATAGGGAAAAGGAGATTGAAACAGATAAAAAAAGTTTAGATTCATTGAGAGATAGAAAAAATTGACGTTGATAGAAGCAGGAAAGGATGAGATAGAGAAAAGGGGATTGGAAGAGAAAGACGTGAATTTATATAGACAAAAAGATAGAAGAAGATTTACGCGGATAGATCGGGGATAAGAAGAGATAGGGAAAAGGAGATTGAAAAAGATAAAGGGAGTTTAGATTGATTGAGAGATAGAAGAAGATTGACGTTGGTAGAAGCAGGATATGATGAGATAGAGTAAAGGGGATTGGAAAAGAAACACGTGAATTTACATAGAAAAAAAGATAGAAAAAGATTAACGCGGATAGATCGAGGATAAGAAGAGATAGGGGAAAGGAGATAGAAAAAGATAAAGGGAGTTTAGATAAGTTGAGAGATAGAAAAAGATTGACGTTGTAAGAAGCAGGATATGATGAGATAGAGAAAAGGAAATTGGAAAAGAAAGACGTGAATATATATAGACAAAAAGATAGGAAAAGATTGACGCGGATAGAGCGAGGATAAGAAGAGATATGGAAAAGTAGATTGAAAAAGATAAAGAAAGTTTAGATTAATTGAGAGATAGAAAAAGATTCACGTTGAAAGAAGTAGGATAGGATGAGATAGTGAAAAGGAGATTGCAAAAGAAAGACGTGAATTTATATAGACGAAAAGATAGAAAAAGATTGACGCGAATAGAGCGTGGATAAGAAGAGATAGGTAAAAGGAGATTGCAAAAGATGAAGGGCGTTTGGATTAATTGAGAGATGGAAAAAGATTGACGTTGATAGAAGCAGGATAGGTTGAGATAAAGAAAAGAAGATTGGAAAAGAAAGACGTGAATTCATATAGACAAAAAGATAGAAAAAGATTGACGCGGATAGATC
>CAKNWT010286874.1:0-16973 GCA_932066315.1 Andricus coriarius | reverse complement strand
AGGTGTTTCCTTCAAATACTCTTCCATGATAAGACTTTGAAGAAAGATATCATTTTTGTGGCCATAAAAATGCTGTTTCGGAACAGAGAAGTGGAACTAACCCGTTAAAAAACAAATGGTTTACGAAACCTTGAAGTAGATGTAATTCTGGAGGAACTAATTTTTCAAGCACTGATTTATCATTATTTTCATCGAAGAGAGGTTCATTTACAGTACTATGAGCTTCTGAAGCTTCTTTCTGATCTTCTTTTTCCCCCAAGAAAATGTTGTAGTCCCTTCTTAGATCCCCATATGTTTTTAATCTAGCAGAATCTTCATCAACATTGTCATTACATGATTTACCTAGATGTTTCAAACTTACGAAACAATTAAATTGCGACTATCAGCCGGACTGACAGCAATCAAACATTATCTTCAAAAGTATGGTATATGTTTTTGGTGTATTTTTTCTCGTAGAAAACGATAATATTATTGGTTTCATTATAAAAGTTGACTAGAAAGCGCTAGAAGCGTGTTTTGTAGTGTATCGTTGTACTTGAACTTGATGAAAATAAAAATGCTGCGCCTATGCGCTACGCTGCCAGTGCGGCCGGTTGGCGGAAAAATCACTTTGTTATCAAACTTTTAAAGGGGACTTAAAACTTATATTTAGTATTGTGATACATGTTTTTGATGTATTTTTTCTCGCAGAATACAATGGTGCTATTAGTTTTATTCTAGAAATTATCTAGAATGCGCTAGTTGATAAAATTAACCTAAAAATACAGATTTTTCCAAAAAATTCGCGACAAAAACGCCATTAGCGCTTTCTAGATGGCTGGTAGAGTAAAACTAATAACACCATCATTTTCTACGGCAAAAAATACATCGAAAACATGTATCCCATTATTGCAAAGAATACTTGGTAGCATTTGAACTTGAAAGAAAGAAAAATGTCGATTTTCGATTAAATCACTGTAATTGAAAAACTTCCAATTACTGCAAAACGAATAAACGATCTAATTAGGAGGTCTGAGGGGTCGATTCTGTTTGGTTTTTCCATGTAGAATAACGCTACATTCACAGTTTTTCTCTACATTTTTGCTCCGTTTATATCGCCTTTCGGGTCGCCGTGTACATTAGACAAGTTGAAAAAAGCAGTTGATAACGGAGAAACGATAAAGACGTACGCAGATGGGTATTATAAGCACAAAAAGAGGTTAGCCATGAAGATTTTCGCTTCCGCGCTTCTCGAACATGGCTTGTTAAATTTAAAAGCAAACATAGAATAGTTTCCAGAAAAATAAACAAGATTGTTATCAGAAAGACTTTGGAAAATGTCGATGAGTTAAAAATGAAGGCAGATGAATTTGTAGCCAGTGCGAAGCAAGAGATAGCAAATGTTGGTATACAGAATATTTATAATTCGGATCAAAGTTTTTTTCAACTTGAAATTCATTCCAGGAGAACTTTGGCGGTTAAAGAAGAAAAAAAACCGGAATGCGTTGTCCAGTCTATTTCGTCCACGACCCACAGTTACACTATCTAACCACTAATATCTGCTGGCGGAAAACTTCCTTCACCTCTATTTCTAGTTCTAAAAGAACCGAGCGGAAAATAGATGCTTCAAAATCGGGAAAACTTACATTAGGTAACATTACATTATCTACTTCAATTAAAAATTGTATGAAAGCAATTATAACTGGTTTTATTATTTGCAGATCACTTCAAGACTGGTTTGGAGGAAAGTTATTTTCCAATTGTAGCACCAAATATCGTTTTACACCTTGAATCATGGACTGGTCATTGCCCAACTGTAGTAAAAGATGCAACACCATCCGATAAAATTAAAAATTTTAAAATCACTTTAACAGGAACAACAGGGAAAATTCAACCCTTAGATGTATTTTGGTTTAGAGTTTATAAGAATTATGTGCGTCACTTTTCCGATTGTTATTTTGATGAAGTGCGATATCAATTTACATATCAGGAATAATATTATTAAGCTTCAGTCTTTGGTGCATAATTAATTAACTTCGCCAAGATACACTAATCTTTTTAAATATTCATGGTGCAAAAGCGGATATCTTGCAGAAATACCCGGTAAATTCGAAAATCCGGTGGACTTTAGCTTCGGAAAAAATGCATGGACGTGAAGGAAGCAAGAGTAGTATGCCAGGACAGAAAAGTTTGGCGACAAATAGTTTATAAAATGAATATGAGTAGAGTGAATGACGCCTGAAACAAAGACCTTGGATACTAATGGGTCCAAGTGGGGCACCACACATAAGAATTTTGTGAGGCTCTCCACGTGGGGTGATCGCTAGAGAGATTGATCAGCAACCTGGGTCGGAGCAGTGCTGCGGAATGAACGAGTTATTTAAATAAATAACACGAGAATTCTAGATCAATCTAAAATATCTATACTTTACACCTATATACATATCTACCCTATACCTATATACCCATCCACAAACTACTACTTTCCAATGGAGCAATTCACGCCTACCCCGAAAGGGAAATAGCTAAATAGGAAATAGGGAAATGATAACGAGGATGGTCATGAAGTGACCCATCTTCTATACATGGATGACCACGCCAGTTCGGACCAGAAACTGCAGCAAGTGATCGCTGTCACAAAGCAGTTTTCCAATGATATCCACATGGAGTTCGGATTAGATAAATGCAGAACAGTGCATTTAACCAGAGGAGAATTAGGGACAGCAGAGCTGGAGAACGATTTCGAGAATGACATCGAGGCAATGGCAGAGGGAGAGTCATATAAATACCTGGGTATTCTTGAATCTAAGGGTATTCAGCATTCGATAGTTAAGAAGAGCCTAACGACTGCCTTCACTACAAGACTCACATTGGTTCTGAAGAGTTCTCTTAACTCGGCAAACAAGATTAGGGCAATCAACACCTATGCCATCCCTGTCCTCACGTACTCCTTTGGGCTCATCAAATGGTCGAACACCGACCTTGAACGATTAAACAGAATCATCCGCGTAGAAATGACGAAGCACCGAATGCACCACAGTAATTCGGCAATTGAAAGGGTAGTTCTACCACGACATAGAGGGGGTAGGGGCATTGTAGATGTCAGGAAACTGTGTGAATAACAAGTTACACAGTTGCGAGACTATTTTAACAGCAAGCGAGATGTGACGCTTTACAACACCATCTGTAAAGCTGATCTTAACTACACGCCCTTGAATTTGTCCTCAGAGGAGGCCTTGAGTACCAGGGCAGAAACCATAGAGGAATTAGAAACGCAATGGAGACAGAAAGCCATCCACGGCGAGCACCCCAAAACGTTAGACCAACATGAAGTGGATAGTGAGGCATCCAATATTTGGCTGAGAAAGGGCGTCCTGTATCCAGAAACGGAAGGATTCGTTATTGCGATACAGGACAGGGTTGTCAGCACCAGAAATTATCGAAAACACGTGCTACATCAAGACGTGATTGACCACTGCCGATTATGTGGAGATACCAACGAATCCATCGAGCATATCATTGATGGTTGTCGCCTAATGGCTCAGAGAGAATATACGCACAGGCATAAAGATATGGCGGGAATTATACATCAACAGCTTGCCCTAAACATAGGACTCTTAACAGAATGGATACCTTTCTATAGATATATCCAAATGCCCGTTTTAGAAAACGAAGATTACATCTTATATTGGGATGTTACTATCCAGACGGATCATTACATCAGAGCCAATCGGCCGGACATCGTCATGCGAGAAAAAAAAGGTGGAAGAGTCTACATCATCGACATTGCTTGCCCACTTAACCGAAACTTGCAGGCAACCTACTCAACCAAGATCCACAGGTATAGCGAGGTAAGACATGAAGTAAAGGCAATATGGAGGAATGTGAAACATGCATCTATTCATCCTATTGTGATTTCGGCTACAGGCAATGTCCACGCAAGATGCACTGAACATCTTAAACTTTTAGGAGTCAGTAGGGTACTGGCAGCAGCTCAGAAGGCAGTTTTACTAAACACATGTCGCATTGTAAGAAACTTTCTGGACCATCAGGAAGCAAGCGACTAAGAACCTATAAAGTGATACATGGTAGCTCTAAGAAAGCATCCAGAGGCGACTGTCGTCACCTCCAACATTCACGGCCGCTGTGTAAGCATAACAGTGGTAGAAGACGAACTGCAAACTACACCATGCTCCTAATTTTGTACCTACAAGATCATCGCAAATGGTTTCATACATCGTACACGAGAATAAGTTTGAAAAAAAAATAATAATAAAAGGCCCGTCTCTTGAAGAAATACGGGCGAAATATCGAGCACTTCTTTTCGAGCTGAGCAGGCTGTACGAAGGCTACAAAGTCCATCTTGTAGTTCTCATAATCGGCTGGCTTGGAGGTATGAAAGCATAATTTCTTAGCCAACTCAACAAGATTCCGGCTTGCCAGCGTCAGGCTCATTCCAACGCAAACCGGATGCAAAAGGCTGTTCTTCTGGGATCACTTCATCTGGTCCGTCAACACTGTTCCTCATAACATTCCATAAAGATTGGTAGCTCTAAAAAAGTATCCAGAGGTGAAACCTTTATCTTCAACTGTCCCGTCTGCCGCGTAAGGTCATCCGCGGCTAGAGACCTGACTCCAAGGAACAGTGTTGATCGATGTTCTCTCGCGTAGATTTCCCGCTCTTGCTTACCTACTAGGACAGAAGGAGCAGAAGTGGATGACATAAGCGTTCCAGTTGCGTCGGGATTGGTTGCTTTAGGGAACCATGATCGTAGCTTCCGGAGCCTACAACTTCTCTAATAATAATAGTAGTACAAATAAACACACCCAACATTCCAAGAACTGCTGGCCCAGGCAGTTTCTCATCGCACAGGGCGAGAGATGGTTGCGACTCTCGCCTCGGAAGGGCCGAGTGCGCGAATACTCTGTCGAGTACATATATTGGGCAATATTATAGAAACGTTTCAGGTGGGTGGATATCCGGCTTATTGCGCAGTTGAAAAAGTCGTGGTTTGTTAGTCTGCATGCATGCAATCAGTGTTTTTCAAGTGTCTTTAAAATGTTTTTGTTGGCGTACGACAGTTTGCCAAATAAAAATCAATATTATAGAATCAAAAAACGACTCAAATATTTCGTGGAATAGTGAGTTTTGTGGCATGACGTCCATAGGTGGAAATGCTAGCCGTCAGGAAGGTTAGTATATGGTATTGCAACTGCATACGACTTTTTGGAGAAAATCTCCGAAACAAGCAACTGCCCGAAATTTGAGGTTAGAGTACCACTCACCTGACATTTAGGATATTTTATTGTATTTCGTGAAACTGAAAGTTCGTGAAACTGAAAGTTCGTGATTTGACAAAAAAAATAGAACATGACGGAGAAAATAGATTCTACACGTGAGGAATATTTCTATTTGTACATTCATGACTTTTACGTTTATAATATTTTCTCAAAAACGTCGTGGGACGTATTCCCATGACGTCGTGAAACAATACACAATTTAAGGTTTCCCACTCTTCAGGCCTTCTTTTTCATTGGTCAGTCACAGGCGCGGATGAGTGTGTACAGGGAACGTGGTGGGACTTGACGGAACTGCGCAATTTGAGATAACCGTATATGGGGGGCTTGAAATGTTGGGGTCTTGAAATGATGGAGACTTTACTGTATATTTTTTTACTTTGTCCTGTGAATTACAAATTTTTCAGCACAACTGTAAAAATATGTAGGGGTGGTTTACCCCCGTTATTTTTGTAAAAGAAAATTAAGCTATTCATCTTTCATCACGAGGAAACTTTTCCAGTAGGTTTGATCGAAATCAATTTGGTTTTTATACACAAAACTATACAATCGACACTTGCGACCTCTATCTTTGAGGGGCTCTTTCAACCTCTTAAAGTGTTTTGCCGTAGGATAGAAAAAATATATGTCGCTTCATTTTTCGAGTACTACAACATATATCAGGGAGAATCAAATCTTGAAGTTTTGGAGAACGAAGTCAGGCCTCGAGTGTGCAATGGAGACTGTTGTCCAAAAATCGTAGTTCCAAAAATGTTGGCACCTCTCGTTTTGGACAATTGATTCTATCTCTCTTGGAGCATTCGGCATGGCCGGGTTGCGGCTAACACTGTAAGGGCGATAAAGATGGTAGTAAAGCACTCTTAGGGCCGCATTATGTCTGCAGAGATACGTCGTTCCCGCGTGAAAAGAACACCAGGATAGTATGTGTTCTAGGTACTCTGCGGGTGAAAAAAGGTGAAAATCGCACCGTCCGTCCTGGCATACGAAAATTAAGCCCTCGCTATCTTGATTAAGTCCTGATGATCTGAGGAAAGCAAAAGTTCGCTCCTTCGACAAGGACTGATCTATATTTCTGTGAAATTTTCCGTGCATTTTCTTGTCAAGTAACTGTTGGTGGAACTTTTAAACCTCTGCGTTCTTTACTTGGGCTTTTAAAAGTGAGAAATCTAGATAGAGGAATGAATTTTCCTTTTCAGAAGTCTACGCCTGCCTTGGCGGCGTGGGATGTACAATCGCGGAACGGACGAATTGATATGTAAGCTCTTCTGCATATGCATCATCTTAAGCGTGGCGATAACAGGGGCCATCAGCCTGTTCTTCGCCTATTGAACCACCTACTAGTAACATTTATACACTTTTTCATCATTTGAATACCCATATTGGATTTACATAAAGCTGTTCAGGTATAAAGTTAATTTTTTCGAAAAAAGCGAAACAATCCAACTTTAGTCGTTTCCACTGACACCCCCATTTCGAATTTCAAAATTCCGGCAGCAGATTCGTATTCAGCGATACCTAAGCCTACAGTGTACCAAGTTTAATTATTTTTAATTTTAATTTGACGCGGTTACAGATTTTTGACGCCGTTCTGGCCAAATTGCCTCACTGTGCGCCCATGGCATTCAATGAATGAAATTTAAAACAAAAATTGCATTTGTATTTGTATTTATTCATGAAAAGTTCCTATGGCTAGGGCTGGGTTCGATAATTGATTGGGAGTACTGGAAGTACTGGCGTGACGTCATGAAAATTACTGCTGCGAGAGTGGCTAGAGCCATGAGCACTGTTGCAGTGATGCCAACGTAGACAAAATTATTATTTGGAGCGTTTTGATTGGCTGTCGACCGAAAAACGTCATCAATCATGGCAATTCTGTGTCATTTAGCGTGACGTAATTTTTACTGGAATTACTGGATTTAAAAGCATGTGTAATATTACTGGGTGTAAGATGATGGCAATAAGCTTGCCTTAATTTCAGAATCAAGCGCATATCAGAAACCCGCGATACCACTCAGTAACACGCAGAACGCGTTTCCCGCACTTTTGGCACACGTGCAGCGTGCAATCTGAGTTCTTTCACATCATGATTGCTCGTTTTTTTTTAAATAGCAAATTTAATGAGTTTCGTATTATGGGCAAATATATTGAGCTTAAGATAATTATGGAAGAATAACGGCGATGCATTGCATAGATTTTTTAATGTTTTGATGAAAAGAGACAAGCACATGCAAATCAGCTGATTTCCCTCCAAGTGTTGTGTGTATGAGTTTCGGTTTTTTTTTGTATGACTTTTTCAATAAAATCATATTTTTGTGCACCGGATGTAAGCGTTTTTGACAATCATTAATATAATAATAATATTTTTTTGCAAAAAATTGCCTTTACAATTTTTGCGATATTCCAACATTTCAAGTACAAAAGCAAGTAGTTGTTAATTACACGCTTTGCTCCCTAATTTTTAAATATCAGAAACAAGCACTTTGATTATCATTTTTCACAAGCAACTATGTCGAGGTTATGTCGGCTACGCTTTCGCACAAAGATGTGGCGCAAAACTTATACAGGCTATTGTTTGCAAAATCATGTTAATAAATGTCAAAAACACTTACCCTCTGCACAAAAATATTATTTTGTTGAAAAACCATTTAAAACATGACAAACCCAAAACTTAAGCACACAGAACTTGAAGAGAGATCAGCTGATTTCCATGTACCTATTTCTTTTTATGAAAAAATTAAAAAATCTATTCAATGCATCGCCGTCTGCAAGTAGCGGATCTGCAATCGTGTGAAAGAACCCTCAATGGTTTAATTTTAATATAATTATACGATCGCTCGCTCGCTACAGTTGTCAGCATGGCACTGTCAGCGGTTTCCGAACGCATAAAAAAACTACTGGCAGTACTAGTGCTGCCAGTCAATTCTCGAACACAGCCTAGATAGCCCTATAAGGAAGAGGTGCTAGATATTTTAAATAAAATGTGACAGCGATCGATTTCACGATTAAAATTAAAAATAGCTATTTAACTAGAGTAAAGAAATAAACTATAATACATATAAATAGATGTGGGCAATTAACAGTAAGATACTGTAAATATGCATAATAAATACATTCATGCGCATACTCATATACATGATGTCACAGACTCAAGTGTCCAGACTTATATAGCTGTATAAAAATTTAAAAAAATAAATCGAAAATTCCTTTTCCAAAAATCAGTTGAAGTTTTGGTTTTTGAGTTATAAGATATTTAAGGTGGACCAATCAAGAGCGCGGTATAACCAGTCATGTGTGTTTGAGCAGGAAGTCAACGTAGTGTAGTGCCCGCTGTTCTGCCGTCGCTAACCCGACCTCGGCGCCTGCTTCAATAACACTGCGTTGGACTGCCGCTCACTTACGCACGTCTGTTTGTACCGCGGTCCTGATTGGTCCAGCCTGAATATTTTATAACTCAATAACTAAAACTTCAACTTATTTTTGAAAAAGCAATTTTCGATTTATTTTTATAATTTTTATACAGCTATATAAGTCCGGACACTTGAGTCTGGGACACCCTGTATATCTTTAACTTTAGCACTTGAGTGTTGCCAACGTTTGATTTCGAGTGCAGGATTTGAAGTGTTAATTAAGTAACCGAAAAGGAGTTTTCTAAAGTGATATTGTGAAGGTGAATTTCTAATTGTTATATGTAGTTTGTTTTAAAGACGAGCACCACGAATAATAAAAGACCTTTGCATTTTACACGTGCGGTGTGGCCAAATTTTAAGTACGATTTTCCTTTCACGGAGTTTAGAATGTGTCGGTTGATCTTTGTCAATAAAATGGAAGCGGTTAAATAGATATTGCGGAGCTTCTCTACTGAATACGCTATAAAGCGGCAGTCAACGAAAGCGAGGATGAGGCTTTTAATTACGAGAACGCGGGTTGGAGTAGGAAGTGATTCTTCATTCCAGTTAAGCTGTTGGAGGACTCTAAAGGTCTTCCTCGAAATATCCGCAACTTGTTCATTCTAAGTAAGAGAGTGATTGAGAATGTAGCCTAAATCTTTCACAGATTCCACAAAGAGAATGAGACGCCCACCGATCAAGAGATGAGTTAGGGTTCCAATTCTTTCAAGTGATGGAGAGGAAGAAGGTCCTATGATTATAGCCCTAGTTTTAGCAGGGTTAAGAGTGAGGCCACTTGTCAAGGCTCACTGCACCACCAGATCGATATCCTCCTGTACTTTTTGAAGTAAGTTCTTAAGAGTGACAACAGGCCCGGAGAGGTAGAGCTTAAAGTCATCAGCATACTTGTAATATTGGCTGTGTCAAAGTTCGCTACCAAGTTCAGAGGTGTAAATATCAAATAGAGTGGGTGCAAGCGTGTATCCCTGAGGGACACCACTCTTAACCTCCTCACAATCAGATCGCTCACCATTGCTAATTTTTACTCTTTCAGAACCATTACTAAGATAAGATTCAAACAATTTTACAACCATATTTGAGAAGTGAAGCGATTTGAGCCTAGTCAATAGTAAATTATGGTTAACTGTATCATTTTAATTTAGATACCATCATAACCTTGAGCATTTGATTTTACTTCGAAGAGTTTCTTAATTAGGGTTTCTGGCGATGTGTCAGAAAATAATAATTTAGTATCATCAAAAGTAGAAGAAACTGTAGACGGGGCAAGAGTGCTGTTACGAAGAGTGTGGAATTTGTGGTAAAAACTGTTAACAGGTCTGCAGGGGAGAAATTGTTATCAGGAGCTAGGTGCTTAGGAGGAATAAGTCCAAGCCGTCCTAAGAGAAGCCAGATGTTATCATTTTTATTCCTGTTCTTGACAGAATTGTAATTATATTGATTGTATGAATCCCTGATTTTGGTTTGTACTAAGTCACCCGAAAAAGCGAATGACATGTAGCATCCAGAGGTGACTGGCATCGGTCGTATTGTATAATAATATGATCGTTATATAATAACGATCGACTAGAAAAAGTTAAGTTCTTTAATTGCTGTTTTTTCTTGTTTTGTTAAGTTTGAGGAAGGGAGTTGGGCTTGGCGTAAGATGTTGGCCTATAACCATTTGTCTGTTTAATCGTTCGAGGTCGGTGTTCGACCATTTGATGAGCCCAAAGGAGTACGTGAGGAAAGGGATGGCATAGGTTATATATATATATAACGATTATATAATAACTGTATCGTCGTATTATAAACAGGCATCGGTCGTAGGACGGCCAACATCTTACGCCAAGCCCAACTCCCTTCCTCAAACTTAACAAAACAAGAAAAAACAGCAATTAAAGAACTTAAACAGAATAAAGACATCACAATATTACCCGCAGACAAAGGCAACACAACAGTAATAATGAACGAAGAAGACTATAACAATAAAATCATGGACCTTCTAACTGACGATACATATGAAAAACTTAAAAAAGATCCTACAAAAACAATAGTCAGCAAAACAAAAACCCTTCTAAAAGACTCTAAACTTGACAGCCATACAATATCTAAATTAATACCTACTAATCCTACCTCCCCAAGACTTTACGGACTCCCAAAAATCCACAAAAACAACATTCCACTCAGACCGATCGTTAGCGCAATAAACTCACCAACTTACTACCTAGCACGCTTTCTCGCTAAAGAACTGAATCCTTTCACAGGAAACTCTATCACGCACGTCCAAAATTCTTTTGACTTCATCAGAAAGATACAACAGATCCACATTCAACTTTAAGACATCTTAGTGAGTTTTGACGTAGAATCTCTCTTTACGAAAGTACCAATCTCTGATACAATCGATATTATCAAATCCTTTGCAAACTTTCCCTCCGATTTCATACCTTTGACAGAACACTGTCTCAATAATACCTACTTCTCTTTCAATAACCAATTCTACGAACAAACTTCAGGAGCAGCAATGGGATCTCCAATCTCATCAGTAATAGCCAACATCTATATGGAAAATCTTGTAACAAAAATCTTTAACAAATCCAAGCTTAAACCGGAATTTTGGTGCCGTTACGTTGACGACACTTTTGTCATCTGGAGACATGGGCTAGATGAACTACACAAATTCTTCGATTTCATCAATCAATTACACCCTAATATTAAGTTCACCATGGAAATTGAACAAAACGGAAAATTGCCTTTCTTGGACGTACTAGTTTACAAAAGATCTGATATCACATTAGGACACGAAGTTTACAGAAAACCCACCCATACAAACAAATACCTACATGCCTCCTCCCACCACCACCCATCTCAAAAGCAATCGGTCATCAATTCCCTTGTATACAGAGCTGTCTCCATAACAGATAAAGATAGCTTAAAAAAGGAATTACAAAATTTTAAACAAAGCCTAATACAAAACGATTACACAAACAAACAAACTGAGAAAGCAATAAGAAAAATACACTAAAAAAAAACAAGTCAACACAACCCACTAAAGAAAGAGAGAGAAATAAGACCACAATCCTAACCTACATTAAAGGCATCACAGAACAAATAGGAAGAATCCTCAACAAACACAGCATCCAAACCATATTTAAACCACCTGCAAAAATAGGACAACTTCTTAACAATCCTAAAGATAAAAAGGCACCTCTCAGTGATCCGGGAGTATATAAAATCACTTGTTCTTGTGGCAAAGTATATATTGGAGAAACCGGGAGGGCGGTGAGCCAACGTGTAAAGAAACATGAGAGCAAAGTCAGGCTAAAACATTTCACGCAATCAGCACTAGCTGAGCATCATATTAAAACAGGACATAGCATTTTGTTTGACAAAACAACCGTCATCGCAAAAACGCAAAATATTTTTCCAAGAAAACATAGAGAAGCAATCGAAATCTTAAAACACCCTAATAACATCAATAGGGACAATGGATATAATACCAATCCGATTTGGCTTTCCGTCCTCCCGGGTTTTTTAAAAAGGACTTGATTGGCCAATAAAGTTCGAGCAGTCCCTACCATGGGGCGCTCTGGCCAATCACAGGCATCGTAGAGAATATATGTAAGAACAACATAACCTGAAACTTCAGTTTCAGGTCAGCCCTGAAGAAGTGAACTGCACTGTTCACGGAACGTCGGCAAGCTCGTAGTTTTGCACACGATTGAAACCCGAAAAAGCTTTAAATTTTAAATTTTTAAATTTAAATTTATCATAATGAATCATTGTGAAAGCATTAAATCTATTATTAATACTATTTCTTGTTCTTTTAGCCAATCTACGTTTTTTCTCTAATTCATTAAATCTTTGATATAAGAAATGATCCAAGGAGTGTACTTATTTTTTACTTTAAAGGTGTGGAGAGGCGCAAATTTTTCAAAGGCTAATGATAAATATTTGGTTAAACAAATAACCAAAATCTCCTCTGTATAGACAGAGGAGGTATACTAGAGAAGGGATTAAAGGAGAACTGGTATTGAATGCATAAGGTCGTTCATTTGCTGTTAAGTCACATAGAAAGTTGCGTATGTACACTTGCAGCAGAAATGCGCTGAACTCAACTATTCATAATACTACCGCTGTTCGAGCGTTTCTCGTAAATCGTTATCATGTTTAACTTGACACACAAATCTCTGAAACGATCTCGCGTCAACGCTTTCGTAAGTATATCCGCGCGTTATATACTCGAATATACTCGACTTAAATTATTTTCTAATTTAATTTTTCGCGAACAAAGTGATAATGGACATCTATATGCTTTGTCCTCTAGTGAAATACTGGATTTCTGACTAGATAAATCGCGCTTTGGCTATCAACGTATAGAGTCGTCTAGTTATCACAGGGACATCCAAAATTAACTTTCTTATCCAGAATACCTCTCGCGCTGATGTCGATGCAGCCACGTACTTGGCTTCCGTCGTACTCAGCGTCACCAATCGTTGCCACCGTGACGACGTTTCGCGAGACAGGAAACATATCCTGTCGTGGATCTCCGCGTTTCGATATCTCCGGCGTAGTCAGCGTCCGAAAATCCAATTAATGCTGCTTCGCTACCGCCGCTTACATACTTGATACCGTACTCGATCGTGCCTTTAAGGTATGCGAATATTCGCTTTACTGCTTTCCAGCGCGTCACGTAATGTTTGCTCAAGTATTTGCTTACTCAATTTACCGCAAAAGTGATGTCTGGTTTCGATATGGCTGCTAAGAAAACTAACGACCCTACTGCCTCGCGTTACGGCACGTTATTCGTTTTATCGTCGTCACCCTAGGTGTGAGACAGTGCTTCGTGCGGATCCGCCGGCAAACTCATCGTTTTCGCGTCCACCATGCCGAACTTCTCGATTATTTTCCGCGTGTATCCTCTCTAATGAATCGTTAACGTTTTTCGCTCTGTGTCACGTTTGATTTGCAGCCCGACAAAGATATTTGATTTCTCGCCAGATGTTTGGAAAGTTTCACTCAGTTTTTTAATTATAATCTTTAGAGTCTCTACATTGTTCGATGCGACCAGACCGTCGTCGACAAATAGTGCCAAATGCAATACGTCGTTTTTGAATTTTCCAGTGAACATGCACTTATCTGCTTCGCATTCTTTGAAGTTAAACTCGTTCAGGAATTTCGTAAATCTCGGGTTCCAACATCTTGGCGCCTGTTTTAGCCAATAGAGAGACCTCTTGAGCTTGAACACGACGTTCCTGAGATCTTCTTTCACCTTGAGTCTTTCCGGAATCTTCATGAATATCGCCTCTTCCAGCTTTCCACATAAGAATGCAGTTTGAACGCCAAACTGCATTACTTCGAGATCTCTCGCAGCGATTGTCGCCAGGAACACTCTCAGTGAGTCATACCTTTACCACTAGAGAAAACGTTTCCTTGAAATCAAGCCCCTCTCGATGTAGGAAGCCCCTCGCACACAATCGTGCATTGGATAGATGCGACTTCCCGTCTACGTCCTCTTTAATCCGAAACGTGTTCTTTTCACGAGTTTCCACGTGTTGTTTTCCTCGTGCGCTTTGAACCCGTTTTGAATAGCACCTGCCTACTGCGCGGCTTCAGTACTATTCATAGCATCTTCTTACCTCATCGGTACGATGTACTCGGCAACGTTTGCGTTGTGTAAACTTCTCGTACACCTCGGATTTCTTCTTTATGAAGTACACGTGTCTGTAGCCGGTCACTTCTTCATGAAAGGTCAAGATATACCTCAGTCCTCCGACCGAATTCGTTGACATCGGCCCGCAGACATCCGAGTGCATTTTATCGCCCGGTTTTATCTTCATATTACGTCCCGATTTTTTTTCTTTAAACGGCAACCTATGCGATTTCCCCATTTGAGACGGTTCGCAGAAAACGTCGTTTTTGTCCGTAATCGACACTCCACTCTCTAGTCCTTTTTCAGCCAATCCGCGTATCGCGCACTTGTAACGTGTCCCAATAGCTCATGATATACAGTTAAATTTGTCGTAGCTATATTCGCTTCTTCGGTGCTGCCTTGTTTCACCACATTCAAAAACATGCCGTACACGTCGTTGCTCTGCTTCATGCCCGTCGCGAGCACCTCGCTATCGCGCACCACTTCGACCCGATTATTTTTAGATTGCACTCCGAATCCCTTTCTCGTGCATAGTCCGACGGAGAATAAGTGCTTGCGTAATTTCGGAACATTCAATACGTTTTCGTTTAGCGCTTCGTGCCACACGCCGTTGATAAACTTTTTAATTCGCACCGTGCCTTCATCGACAACGTTGCAGCTCTGGTTATCACCTAGTGATACCCTACCACCAGTGTTGTCCGTCTTGTAGTCGGTGAGCCAGTCACGTGTTTACCACACTTTTCAAATCTGACACTGCCGAACTTTCAGCTGTCTGCTCTACGAATGCGCAGTCACTGCATTTTTTACCGTCCTCGCGCGGCTTCCTTTTGATTCTGCACTGTTTCGCGATATGTTCCATACCTTGACACTTGTAACACTGTATTTCCTTTGTTTCCTTTTTATTTTCAGTCTTTGTGTTCTCGGCTCTTTTCGCTTCTCACTGTGGTCCATTTTTCCCCGTCGTGGCCACCGCTTCCGAAGCGTCTTCGTCACTGTTGAGCCTCGCGTCCACTCGAATCTGCCTTTCCTGCAAATTATCGAGAGTTTGTCGTACGGGATCGACGTTGTCCCACGCCAACTGCAGCGTGCTGAACCTTGTGGCCAAACTCGCAAGAGTTTTTTCCATTACTGTGGCGTCCAATACGGCCTCGCCAACGTCTTTCAGCTGACTCGCCATGTTCATTAGCCGGGCCACGTGCTGTACCGCCGTAACCGTTTCGCTCATCCGATACGCGTGAAAATTCTGTAGCAGACCCAGCTTGTTCGTCGACGTCTTCTGCTCGTGAATTAAACACAATCTGTCCCACATTTCTTTCGCAGAAATGCACGATAGCACACACACACTTGTTGCGTTTCGTCGAGATTGGACCGAATTATGAACTTCGCCGTTGCATCGTCTTTCGCATTTTTCTTCAGCGCGGCCGCGTGCTCCGCTCCCTCGGCTGACTGCACCCTCGTGCCGTCCACCACGTCGAGGACATCGTTCATGACAAATAATGCGTTCACTTGAGCTTTCCAGTCCTGGAAATTCGTTCCAACAAAAGGCTTCACAACTTTCACCGAGACTCCGACAGACATCGCGGATTCGATTTACGAGCTCAATTGCTGCCGACCGATAACCTGTTAGAGCAGAACTGTGAGAACGGTCTGAGAAATAAATTGAGTCAAACTTATTATAAACGTGTTCAGTATGCTGGCAGAACATCGATGCCACTCAGGCTCGCTTCGGGGCACGAGAGCTGCCGGAATTACCCGAGTCGTGATCGACTGGTTTGCTGTGCAGTCACATGGAAAGTTGCGTCTGTACACTCGCCGCAGAAATGCGCTGAACACAGCTATTCTTAATATAAACTATGTCCAAATAGTGTCGAGGTGATAGACATAATAATGCACCTAAGAAATTACCATAAACTTACACAAGTGAAACTCTGCAGAACTTTTTAACGCAAAGTAACCCAAATACAAAAATTGACCGATTGATATCAATATTATTTTTGTAAAAACTTACCAAGCAATCTGCTGCAAAGAACCTCCAAAATAAAGTTTGTCACTTCTACTAACTAAACAAAATTTAAAAACTTTCTATTTTCTACCTAGAAGAAGATATGTCTATTGCATTTTGAAATACATAATGAAGGGTGCGCCTCTTCCCTACTAAAAAAAAAAGTCAGGAATCGTCAGAAAAAAAGTCAGGACTTCTGACCATTTCTGACCACTTTTGTTACGTTTCTCGGCAGAAATCGTCAGGAAAAGTCAGAATTCATGAGAAATGTTCAGAACTCGTCAGAGCTTGGGTCCGAAGGATAATCCTTTTATTAGGGGTCCAAGAATAGAATGCCATAAAACCTAATCCCTTTTATATTTCCCAGGTTATTTTATGTTATTTATTTATATTTATTTATTTATGCA
This sequence comes from Andricus coriarius, assembly GCA_932066315.1. Classification (NCBI taxonomy): domain Eukaryota; kingdom Metazoa; phylum Arthropoda; class Insecta; order Hymenoptera; family Cynipidae; genus Andricus; species Andricus coriarius. The sequence continues at coordinate 251 of CAKNWT010286874.1, read as the reverse complement.
TATTCTTTGTTTACTTATATTTAATTATTAATATTTATATTTATAATAAATGATTCTGAAGGTGAATCTGAAAATTTTGTCCGTTTTGACGTATCTCTTTCTCTTTACAAGATACATTAAATTTATCCTAACTTTCAATTTTGTAGGAAAATTTGTAGGTACCTGAAATCGTTGAAACCCGTAGATTCTGAATTTCTAACTTTTGAATCTGTATATGCAACATTAAAAAAAAATTATTTTCAATTTTTAAT
>CAKNWT010286873.1:0-10693 GCA_932066315.1 Andricus coriarius | reverse complement strand
CTCCATCGAGAAACCACAACCCCCATGCGCGTCTTCAGGTCGTTCTCTCGGGGAACAGAGTATAGTTAGTACCTTTATTTTCGATAATAAGATGACAAACATTGTTTTCTTTGGATCTGCTCACTTAACAGGCCGTGTCTCGATTCACGGGAATTTGGTGGATGAAAAAAAGTTTTTTTTTATTCAACTGGGCACCCATAAATCGCTTCTACTTGTTGTAAAAATAACCGAATTTTTTCAATTTTTTTTTAAGGGCGATTAGGCCTGTAGAGGTATTAAATCACTCCAAACGTAAAAAAATTCGTATGATATATACACAGAAAAAACTAGGGTTTTTATTAGAATCAATTTTAGGTTCCAAAGGAGCTGCAAAAAAAAGGAACCTCTGGCTGAAAAGAAACCCAAAATGATAAATGGTTTCTAAATGAACCAAAAGTATGGATTGAAATGGTTCCAATAGAGCCCTGTTAGCACTTCAGCCTTGACTCGATATAAAGATTTTACAAGTTTATGGTGTAAATTTTACTTTGTAATTCAAATAAAACAATATTGCACTGGTAAAAATTTAATGATAAATTACAGAAATTTTTGGGAAATTTTAGAATACTCGAAATTTCAGGAAATTTCTGATAATTTGAAAAACCAAAAATTTCCCAAATTTCTTGTAATTTCTGATATTCAAAAATTTCTCAAAAATTTTGTTTGATCGTTTTTTAAATCGAGAATTTACCTCAGGCTCATACCGCAAACTTCATACTCGTGTGGAAATTCCTACTTTCCGCACTAGTAACACAATATACAATTAATTTTCATAAAAATCGTAAACAGTAGTCAGAAAAGGTTGTCAGCCAATGGTTGTAAATACAGTAAATGCAAAAAAAAAACGTTAAAAACAAATAAACGATCGAAAATAAATAACCGGTTAGAGAATTATTCACCTGAGGTGCGGAAAGAAATTGCGTTTGCGATCGCAAAATATGTAATTATTTCCGCACAACAGGTGATTAATTCTTTGATCGATAATTTATTTTGATCATTTATTTGTTTTAGCTGAATTATTCGATTAACGATTGGCTCCAGTCCAGTAGAGCATTTTCGCAAAGTAAACAAAATATTTGCATATAGAGGAAAGATACGCGGGTACATTGTGCAAGTAATATGCACAAACCAAACCTGACAAAGCGAAATTCCTGAAAAAAAGGAAAACTGTCGAGTGGTCATAAACGTTGAAAGGATTCTGGATCAAATATATCTGCTTGAAAAAAGGGGTGGTTTTGGGGGTGACAAAAGGATCGTTGTGCTTAGCTTCGTCGTCTCCGTAAAACGAGTAGCGCTTCGTTCCGCATAATATGCATAATCTGTCTCCTGCGAGGTCGATTTTGTGCTGGTGCAACTGGAGCAGCCGCCCGTCCACGCGGGACTGTCGCCTGAATTAATGATCTTGTATTTTAATTACGGGGACCTCTTGTCGCTTCGTTATCGCGCTTTCGGCGAAAGGGGTAGGTGGTACGTGGTAGGGCGAAGGTAGAGCCGGCGCCGAGGTGGCAGGATGAGTTGGAAAAGGGAGAAGACAGCTCGTAAAGAACTGGACCACACTATTGAGCTTGTCCCTCGTGTAAACTTGATGAAATTCGCGAATCCCCTGGACTGAGGGCGGAAGTCAATTAGGCAAAATTCGCGCCCCGCCCCAGTGGAGACTAAGCCAGACCGCTGGCTGTCCCGGAAGTGGATGTGTGTTTCATAGAACTTGATTGTAGAATAAAGGCTCGTCAGAAACTTTCAGTGAATGAACCGAAACGATTTTCAACTCGCTTTAGAAAAAGGGGTTGAAATAAAGAGTAGTTTTGTTACGTTTATTAAGTGAGACAAACGATCTTTGTTAATCTTGTCTCAGAGGAGTATTTTATTAACTTTGTTCCATTTCATTCTTTCGTTGCGCTTATTACCTAACTGCATCGTAGTAAATAATAATAATTGTGCAGTGTAAATATCACGTTTTTAATTTCGTTACAGAAAAATTGTCTTCATTTACAAATCAATTTTCAACCCTTAATTTGTATCCGATTTGAAAGTTTTCTTATGAAACTGTATAAAATTACAAACCGATAAAATAAAACAGGATTTTGAAAATTTTGTCATAAAATCAAAAAATGAAATGAAATCAAAATTGTCTTTACAAGGCTGCTGTTTCGTAAACAAATGTCTGACTTTTTTTCAGAAATGGTCGGATTCGAAGCAGAAAACTCATTAAGAATAAAGTCCAGATGTATTAGTTCAGGACAATTTTTTGAGAAAATTATAAACATATTCGTGAAAAAGATAGTTTCGGCTTCATATACGATATTTTAATAGGATTTAGGCCCATATTTTTAGAAGATAATGAAAGGAAATAATTTCAGCATGAAATTGAAAGAAATTCAATAATTAGTTCTTTATCTCTCTGTATGATAAAAAGATCTCACCTTCGCTGAAACCGCTGCTTGAGGAAGCGAAGATCTTTTCAGAAAAGATAGTACAATATTGTTCTAAATATACTGACCTAGGCAAGAACAGAAACCCAATTTGTATGTATATTTTTGGAAAAGATAGTACAATATTGTATCAAATCTACTAACCTAAACAAAAATATAGACTCAATATTGTACATTTTTTGGAAAAGATAGTACTATATTGTAGTAATTATACTAGACTAACCAAAAACATAGACTGCATATGCCACATTACCCCGTGCGAAACATTACATAATGTATACCACGTTCATAATTTTTATTATGAACCACGTTCATAATTTCTGATTAACCTATCGAAATTATTCATTTTAGACGAGTGAGTTTCATTTAACAACGTGTGAAAGGTTAAGGTAATACTAGAAAATGTTGGCCTGAAGTAATACAGGTCTCTAGGAAACCCACTCTTGTATTTTATATTTCAATTTTATCTCATCTCAGTTGTTATTCCTTTTTTACTAGCAGGAACATTTCCCTCTTCAATTCGTTGACATTTTAACTTGAAAATTATTTTATTTAATAATTGGATATGGCCTATTTATTAGAAATAACATTTTTGATTCATTTTATAGTTTACCCCACTTACGTTTTATATTTACTAGAGTTAATAAAAAGCCCTTCAATCAAACCAAAAGTTGATTTGTTTATAAGCAGAGGCACTGGCAATCAACTGAAGCGACATTATTTATAGTTTGACCTCATTTCTATATTGAACTTTTAAAATACCTCAAATTTGTAAGTTTTTAACGTGTGTGCAATTCAATTACCATTGGATGTTTACCAAACCGATTGCTTGGAGTGTCACTTTTTAATAATATGTCGAATAATTTTGCATTGATTTGTTGCATGTTCTTGGTATAATAACTCGATTAATTTGAACTAAATGTAAGGGCAGTTTTAGTTATTAACTAATGAAATTCCCTTCATCGATAATTATGCCTTTAATATGATGTGATACTGGAGGCATCAAATAGAAGCAATTATGAGGTTCTAATCAAATAGTCTAATTATTCCTTGGAGAGCAGGAAGCTCAAAGTGATTGAATGAACGACTGCGTCCAGAATTTTGCCTAATAGCAAAATCAGCTTGAAGTAGCTCGATTTGACTGCAAGTTCAATCTAAAGCTACTCGATATTCCGTTTCTATTTGTTATACAGATGCGCCTCCAAAACAGGGTTCATTAAAATCAACTGGCTTGTAATGTATAGTGTCTACGTATACGAATTCGCGGTGTAAAGGTTCCAGGCAATACTCATATTAAAATGCACCAACTGGAATACTCACACTTATCAGTTTACCCACTGTTTTCGAAACCATTCACTGAAAATGTGTTATTTGGAGGGAATTACTAATGAAACACTAGCTGCAAAAATTATACGGATTGCAACCATAAATACCCCAACACCTATCATGCGTAGGTTGAACCAACAGTTTTTTAATGGTTCTTTTTTGACATGTGTAAAAATGTAAGATGGACACTCTATTAGAACGACATTCCGCATATATCAGAGATTGATTTACAGCCCGTATTATTAGTTTATGCATGCAAACTATTCTGCCGTCTTTATGAAGAAATCGTACAACTGCATTTGAAACGAACCGAGATGTTCAATAAAACGCGTTTGCATCTGTACCTTTTAGTGTATGATAGTTTAAAAAAAGTGCTGTTCTTGGGTAAATCGGGCATTTGAGGGCTCAGCAGCACTATCTAAAAATCCTGGAATTCGTGTAGATATGCTAAAATTTCTGCAGATGTATTGTTTCTTCATAAGGAATTCTAGAACATAATTATCTCGAGATTTAATTACAATTTTTAATAATGATAAGCATAGTTAAATTCGTCTTTTCATTACGAATCCAACCATATAAAAAACTCAGTATTGCCCAATGTAGTCTTCGCCACATGTAAACGAATCTCATAGTCAATTAATCTTAACCCTATAATTAAATACCAATAAACGACTAGGATATCAAATCTAAAGTTGACTGATAATTGCCCATATATAAGTTTTCTTGAAACAGAAGCATACTCTTATCTGTTTTGTTTTGTACTGTGTACGTGAAAATCTTAGTCACACAAGCGAAATTATTTGCTGCACAATTATGTGAAGTTTGTTGCAAAAGAATATTTGCCGCAAAAACATAATTTTCGAGACAAATAAAATAATTTTATCAGATTATTTCCTTATATTTTTAATTTAACAAGACATATAGTTGCTTCTTTCTCTTTATAAATTAATTTATGAATTGGATATATATTATTTAGATGATTTAAAAATTCTTTTCATATATTTGTTCATTGCAAATCCTCTTCATATTAAATTTAAGTGTAAATTCTATCTGTGTCAAAATAATTTTTTTAACGCAAGAGGACATTTTTCTGAGTGCACCTAAAGATTTTTCTCGTTTTTGATTTAAAATGTTCTTTTAATGAAAAATCAACTGGACACTCTTTTATATAAATAGCTAATAAAGAAATTAGACGCCAAATTTATCTTTTCATTTTTCCAACAACTTCATTATCGATCTTTCTTTTTAATTTCGGTGAATAATTTTTTCAGTGTGACATCGAGGTGTTCTTTTTCTATGGGATTACGTTATGCTAGCTCGAAAATTCGAGTCGAAAATGTATGAGTAGCGAGTATGAGAATTAATTTATTAGAGGAGTAGAGAGGACAGAGAAAAAAGGAAAAAGAAGAGAAAAACGAGGTTGGATAGTGTTGGGAGGACGCACATCTCGTAATGCATAGTTACTGCCTTATGGTACTAAATATTTATAGATTACAGGAAATGTTTTAAAGAAGATACATTTTCAAAAACGTTCTTGGAGTAAATAGATAGATTAAATGAATAACTAGAATAATAGAAATAGATAAATAGATTTTCCGTTTGAAGTTGCTCGTTCTAAGCCTATCACATGTCGGCCTTGTATCTCCTCGTTATTCAATATGTGGCATGAATAAAATTGTTTCGCATTTTAAGTTTCAGATATACTTCAAATGCAGTTCTAAGAAAAAATTACTGAAGTCATATAATTTATGTTTTGGAAATAGACTGAATAGACACGCTAAACTAATTTATGGTTTCAGTTAAATGGAAAACAGATCAGAATGGTACACAGCGTGTTAAAATCAAACCTGACAATATAGATATTTCAATTGATGTCTGGATTGGAAGTCTATATGTTAGACATGTAATTTCCGGCAACAATGAAGTCGACTTTCCTGTAGGTATTCGGGAAAATTTTGAGCTGGGAGAGCCAACGTGCTTCCAAATTTTCTTACTTGCAGGAAATGAGGTTTGCGATTTGCATTCGAGGGCCATTAGACGTGTAGATGGCAGTGCTCCTTGCAAGTGATTGCGAGTCTCATCTACTGAATCCTGAAAAAACGGCATAAATGCTTTTGGATTGATTTTAGTTGTTATAACTGCATAACTAAATACTAACTTATTTAATTCGATCACATTACAATGTATAAATTCAAAAAGTATTGAGTTTGAACTGTTCTATGTAGAACATTTTCAATGTTAACAAAATTCAATTTTCAATGTTTCGTTCTGACATTTTTAAATCGTTGGCATTTTAAATCTCTTCTGACATATTTTTCGGTTCCGGAGAGAAGAGTACCTAACCGCATTTCGTCCACAGGAATTGCAGGATTATATGCAGTCGTACCGAATTACTGAAGTAACCGAAATAGCGCACACTCGTTGACAAACTAAATTTAGGTACAATTATTTCGCCAACTGAAGAATAACCACGCGATCTATTATCACTCCGTCGGGCGAAATAGGCGCATCCTTTGATTTTCTATTCCAGTATATTTTGCCGGAAATGAATGTTAAAACTTGTTGGAAGTAACCTTGTATCTGAAAGGGGAAATTTAGATATATAGATGTAACATCACCTCTTGACGATAAAATATGCCCAATATGCCGGAAAAGAAAAGTGAAATTCGGCTTGTTTTGCCGGAAGATAATACTCGACCTTTTCAATTTGAATTTTCCCTGTTAATTTAAAACGCTTCAGTTTTGCAGATTTGGATTTAAAATGTTCATTTTTGAAGATATTTATTTTAAAAATTTGCACTCGTAAATGTTTCCATTTTATAAATGTACTAGTTTTGAAGTTTCATTTTGACTCTTTCAAATTTTGATTTTCCTGAATATAAGATTGTTATCTTTGCATACAAAAGACAAAAATAAATACTTTTAATTTTTAGGTTTTGCAAGCCTGGAATTTTTAATTGTACTATACTGAAAACTAAAATCTGATGCTCTGTAATATACAATTCAGCACTTAAAATTTAACACTATTTAATTTTGAACGCCCTGAGTTTGAAATTGGTTTATTGTTAAGGTTTTGTATGCTATTATCTGTACTACAGGATTGAAATTCGGCATCTCATAATTAGTTAAAAATAAGAAAAATGAAATCATTTGAAAATTTTTCTTTTTAAACCATTATGCTGGAAGGTTTTTATTTAGCCTGATTTTCCTTGAGATAGCTCAAGCTGAAGCTCTTGGAGTGTCGAATTGCAAAAATGATTAAAATTTGCTATGCTATATTCTTCTTTTTTCTATAAGTGTTTAGCAAAAATTATCTAAGTTTAAAGGCTTTGAATTTTTATTTATTTTATTATGAATGTTTTTTTCAAAAACTGCTTAACTTTAAACGTTTCAAAATAAAAAGCACGTTAATATGAATTTTTTATTTTTATATTTGACAATTTTGAATGATGAGTATTATTTTACTACTGATGCATGTTTTTCGAAGTTTTACTGTACATTTTTCAAAGCTTTATCATTAAAAATAATATTTTTTTTCAAATTATTTTATTTTTCACGAATACGCGAAATGGAGAATTGTTCTACTTCAAGCATTAATTGTTATTGAATTAAATGTACATCAATTTAAAAATTGTGTATATTTTACGCTTTTAAATTCATAACTGTTAATTTCAAAATCCTTTTTGTCGGGCGTTCACATAAAAAGAGCGCTTTGGACCAGTATAGATTTACGTATAGAATCATAAATCTGGCTACATTTCTGGAATTTTAAGCCCAAAACGAATCCTTTAGGTTGAAAAACGAGTCGCGAATATCTCCTAAACTAGAACCGGCCATAATTGTCCTTCTAACGCGGACGTTTACATCAATCAATTACATAATACTAATGTGAAATACTCTGTTAAACAAAAAAAATATAATTCCTTCTAAATCTTTGGTATCATAGTCGAATTATGCCTTGTATTCTTTCTATCACCATGGTATTTACCTACTATTCTATTTTTCATAATGGATACTGTCTATTATAATGGATTTTTCCGTATGAAAAATCAATGAAGCTTAGGGAAAGATTCCTAATAGTAGACAGTACATTTATAGTTAAGTAAATTCTCAACTTTTTACCTGATTTAAACACTAAATAACGTCATGGGAGAAGTGAATGTAATGCAGCTACTGGAACTCGAGTTATCGCTAAAGACAAAGGACACACATATATATATATACATATAAGATCCAAATTAGCATATTTTTTCTTTTTCACGCAAAATACTTCATATGCATCTTTTTTCGCTTTGCAACTTGAAGAAGGCTTTTCCAAAATACATCCAGAAATACCGTTCTCTACTAATAACGATTTTCCTATTAAGCTATGTTCTTTTTAATTATAACCTGTATTTTTATCTTACTATTTTCACTGATATCAGAAGATTACATACATTCAGTATAAAAAAATTATGGGTCTGTAAAAGATTTTTTCATAAGAAAACTGAGTGGATTTAAGAATCTTTCGACTTGAAACATGGATAGGGTATCACGGTGATCGTCTGATGTCTTTAGGTTTGTCTTGATTGACGAAAAATTCTAAGTGGGCTATTCTACTGTTTTTGACCCGCAGAATCCGAAAATGAAGGTCTCAAAATCGTAGCTGCTCCGCTTCCCAAGATATAGTCGAAAAATGTGATTTAAAAAAAAAGATGTATTAAATGGGAAAATAAAGTACACTATGTAATTCTGTCACAAATAGTAAAAAAATGTATTACAATTGTATAATTCAGTGTTTTATAAATGAAACCAGGAGAATTCTACAACAGCATCTTTCAGTCATTGTGGGTAAGAGGAATCACTGATCAAATTTATTTTTATTTTCTCCCAAAATCGTAAAAAAATCTCTGTGTGCCGATTCTCGAGCTTGTTCTGACCATAGTCCTAAACCTTCTGAATGTTCGAAATATGTTAAGCAATCTTTAAGATGCTCAAATAAAACATATAGTTTCCATGTGATCGAGATATCTGTAGCCATTACTGTCTTTGCTTGTGCTTCAAACAATTTGTCTAGGTGATTAATATTGTCAATTTTTCCTGTGGAAAATCAGAAATGAAGTATTTTGTTCATCACCTTAAATGCACTTACGCAAGGTATCAAAACAAACTGACCTACATCTTTATAAATATTAGGATCCAGTGATTCATCGGGCACTTTCAGTAATTTTCTGCATGCATTTTCTTCAAATATTTCATCATTATAAGTTTTGGATACTACTTTCAGCTTCATAGGCCAGTGTAGTGCTCTTTCTCGGCCTAGTAATGGTACTAGACCGTCCCAAAAAAGATGATTGACAAACCATTGCAGAATATGCAGTTCGGATATAATATATTTTTCTAGTACACATATATTATCTTTGACTACAAACAGTGGCTCATTTATTGTACTGTGACAACCTGTTGAGAATTTAGTTTTACGACCTGAAGAAATATACTTCTGATGATCTTTTTTCAAATCTCCATATGTTTTCAATTCATACTGTTTTTCTCTGTCAGTATTATAAATTGCTTCTTTATTGTCTCTCATGTCTGATAAACTAATAAAACAGTAAGGACACGGAAATGTCGCTGCCGCTGTTTGTTGACCATTTACCATTAGTAAAAATGTCAAATCTGACGTAAATTTAAATAAAATATCATTAATTTTTATCAAATCAAAGAGAATTTTGATGTTTGCATATGATTCTTTTATCTCTGGTCCAGTACAAGCTATTATTACTTTTTGTACACTAGTCCAGTTTTATTGTGGTGTTTGTTTCGTTATCAACTACTTTTTTTCTTTTTTCCAATGGAAGGTCTGTTGATACATCAGCTATCATAGACATGCAAATTTTAAAAAAGCCTTTCCCACTATCAGCCATAATTTTAACACGGTAATAGCTGATAATATTTCGCTTTTCTACGACATGATTAAATAATTCTTCAGTATTTGCAAAAACAACAGGCAATTTCCTTTTATCATTATTGTTTTCAGTCTCAAATTCTAAAATCTTGCTTTGATACATATCTTTCAACATTTTCGATCATATCATTATTATTATTGCTGATAGTTTATAATACAGCCGTTTATAAAATATAATACATGTCTGTTGGCAATCACGTACATTTATCTAGTTTCTGAACAGTATTCATTAAATATATTATTATGTAATAACTATGATCACTTTTTGTGTCAAAATTACACAGTAAACTTTATTTTCTTATTTTAATGCATCATTTTTAATAAAAATAATAAAAAATTACATTTATACGACTATATCTTGGAAAGGGGAGCAGCTATGATTTCGGGACCTTCATTTTCGCATTTTACGGGTTAAAAACAATAGAATAGCCTACTCACCATTTTTCGTCAGTCAAGACAAACCTAAAGACCTCAGACGACCACCGTGGGTAGTGGAACTAGTGATGGGCGACCGACCAATAATCGGCCACGCGTCAATAATTTCTTGGGGAATAGATAATAATGAGGTCAATTTTCCATAATTTGGGACAAAAAAGAATTAGTTTAAAAAAGCAAGAAAAGCCAGTTTAAAAACATTTAACTCGCCAGTTAGCATTGGGCTTCATTTTGACTACCGTGATGGGTATCAAAAGACTTTCTTGCTTTGCAAGTCCACTCTTAAAGTCCTGGTATGGTTATTATATAGGCGTTTTCGTATGAAAGGGGACACTAACTGTTTTGTCCTGACAATAAGTTAGTTTTAACTAATTGGTGTATCAAGAAGAAGGCCAAAATTTGACTTACCATTAGTTGCATTTAACTAAATCCGATATAGAAAGATAACTATGTATACTCAAATGTTCGTGCAGGATACTAGAGAGTAGTAGTGAGTAAATGCATTTTATTTGCATTA
>CAKNWT010286871.1:0-25965 GCA_932066315.1 Andricus coriarius | reverse complement strand
ATCCGAAAGTGTCTAGACCGTCACACCCAACCAAACGTCACTCTCGACATTTCCTATACGCTGATACGTCATTCCTACTTCCGCCCAGAGAGTGTTCCGAAATACAGGATTATCATCCCTGGTACTCGTACCCTTCCCCCAACCCATTGATATATAGGCTTTAACGCAACGCAATCACGCACACGTCTAGAAAAAGAGGCGAACTCTCAATGTAAATATTTGTAGCAATAAATCTACCACTCTAGTTGAAAAACCAGTTGGCTTTTTCTTTTGTAAATTAGTTTCCCTCTTCTATTTATTTATATACTTTTAAGACTGTATCAAAATAAACTCGACGGAAACACGCTTGGACATTTGTATTCATACCTCCAGAACCCGTGAAGATTCTTAAAATTTTATTGGTTCAAATTAAATATAAGATCTCCAATATTGCATCGCGTAAATATCATTCATTTGAAGGCAATTTTTTATACTTTCTAACTGTTTTATAACAAATTGCCTAACTTTAATTCCGACCGAGTTAACGAGATTCAAAGTCATGCGTGAATTTGAGTACCGCTTGCACTAGCCGTGTAGATAATTTCAGACAGTAGTGTGAAATCAATTTTGGAAACACATAAACAAAGAGGGATACTTTTTCTAATATCTTAAGGGCGTTAGGAAAAGGCTCTAACCTCAAAACTGAATTGCCTCATTTTAATATACAAATACTAGAATTACACTTTTGTTGGATACCATTCTTTTCATTTTTTCGCTACAAAATGCGTAGCCCTAATTATCAATTAACGAACAAAAACGTAAAATTATTTTATGTATATTAAACATTTAAATAAAAATTAGTTTTTAAGAAATTAAAATTGACGAAGTACAAGTTCTGAAATATTCACTTGCAGGCTGCAGCACCACATTTTTCAGGCGCATCTTTCAAGAAATGAAAAAAGTTGCTAGTTTCAACCCAGCCTGCAGAAAATTTTAAGACCTTTGTTTTGTCGAGTTTAAAAAAAAGGAATAAACAACAATTCTTTCATAATATTGCTAATTGTGTCTTAATAGTGAATCATACACTAACGAAGGATAGTATCATACCACTAAGCAGGTGATCTTTAACAAGCAATTTTGTACTTTAAGTTCAACTTTAATCTTTAGGATTATATCTTTTAATTGAACCATTAAACATTGAAAAATCTTCACAAGTTCATGAAATAATTATTTTTTGTGCGAACATGCTAAATTATTATTTCATGAGCCCGTTAAGATTTTTAATGGTTAATTGCTCAAATGAAAATGAAAATCCTAAAGATGACTTTTGTTAAATATCAAATTATAAAAAATTATTTCCCTATCCCCGCCAAGAGTTGAAGTTAAAGCTCGAAATTCCTTAAAAACCAGAATTTTATTTTTGTCTATCATACCTGATTATTTAATACCCACGAGGCCAAATTACTTTAAGCTAAGGCTCATTTAATGCAGAAATTAATAAGCTTTCCAACGGCTTTTATAAATACTTTATCTATATTCTGGACGGTGCTATCACCTTTAAGACAAGACTAATTTTTATTAGGTTATCCGGTTAGTGGTCCGATACTATACGTCGGTAGTGTACTAACCGTATAAAGTAGCTAAAATATTCTCACCTTTCAACTTATCTATCATAGCTGTGATGTCCTGCTCTGCGTTCGTAACAATTGGTGTTACAGGAAAGTCCATATTTGATTCAAAATTTTGATGACTCGAAATGCTACTTAGCAAGTCATCATCCAAAGAGTCAATATCTAACCTTGAATCATTGGGATCTTTTTGCACGGCTACTGAATTTTCAAAAGAATTTCTTTGTACATCACCTTCGCTGGACTCAGAGGACTCATCAGTTTCACTAACTTTTACACTGATTTCTTCCTGCTCTTCAACTGCTTTCCTCTCGTATTCGTATTTTAATAATTGATGTTGTCGCGATTCAATATCAAAATTCACACCTAGATGATCAACTTTTGATACAGATTTGGTCAAAATTTCATCAAGAATTTTCGCAACATCTTCTGCTTTACGTACCGCTTTATACTTTTTCGGCATCGATTTATGAGGGGTACGTGATTGAGTATTTTCTAAAATTAGAGAAATTTCCAGGCTTTCCTCAGAAATATCTTCATATTGTGGACTCTTTAACACTGAGAATGCTTTTTGATTATCCGTAATATTTTTCCCAATTTTTTTCAACTTTTCTGAATTAGAGCCCAAGTCTTCATTCACCGTTTCCAAAGTTTCTAATTTATCCTCAGCTACTTCGACTAAATTGTCAAGCTGCTCACCTTCGGAACTATCTTGCTCTTCTAACGATCTTAAGCATTCACTAATTTTCACCCTTCCCATCAAAATATTTTCTTGATTAGAATTATCGTCACTCGTAGTTTTAAGACCATCAGGAAACGACACTCTCGATTTGAGTTTAGGTTTAATCAAACTATGCCCTTTTAAACATTCTGTTTCTAATTCCGAGGATAAACATCGTGGTACAAACAATTGTTGTAAACCCTCTTTTGTTTGGTCTGTATCTTTACACAAGCAAATGCTGATTAAAGGTGTTGCTTCATTTAATCGGGAGTTGACATTTGCTTTACATTGATGGTTGTCAACTATATTTCTTGTTTTTTGCATCGAATTTATAGAAGTATATATAGATGAAGCATATTTATTTACAGGACCTGGAGAATCGTGGAAACTTACTGATTCACACTCATTTTCTCCATTCTCTTTTATCCTAAGGTCCATACAGTTTTCCTGATTCATTTTGCTGCTCAACTCAAAACTTTCATTTTTTTCATCAGTCATTTGCTTCTTTGATAAGTTGATTTGTTCTTCATCCTCTTTATTTTTAGGTTTGGTTTTATCCAAACAATCATCAAGCCCTGCGTTTTCGAAATTCACATCAAGTGTTTCAATATTTGTAGATTCACCCCACGGAATAAACATTAAATCGTTTCCAATATCATCAATTTCTACAGTTAGATTATCATAATGACTTAAGATTTTTTTGGCGATAGGAGAATTTTCTCTTCTTTCAAAATTCATGGGTTGTTTATCTTCTGGTGCTACGAACAAACCTGATGAATGATCTTCCTTTTGACGTTTACTTTTTTCTTCCATATTGTGCACTTCAAAGGAATCGGAAATTGTCCTATCATCACACGCATATACTTTTTCAATACACATGCCTTCAATTTCGATGTGTTCTTCTACACATTCAGATTGGGACATCTCAGTTGAGCTTTCAACTTGAACATGATTTGAATATCCTCCCGCTTCTCTTTCTCCTATGTCATTTGATACTTGCATTGTGCTTTGAAGATCGCGTTTCTGGACATTTGTTTCTTCATTTAAAACACACCTTGCAGGTATTTCTAAGTCTTCTATCATTATGTTTATAACATTAATTTTGCTAGAGTCTTGGGTTGTAAATTTTTCAGGCGATTCACTTGCAGAATTTCTCCAGCTGCCTGATATTGTTTTTAATTTTGTTGTGTCATCTGCACAATATTGCTGGGGCTCATTTTCTCTTCTATCGCTTAAAGATTTATCAAAAGTATTTTTATTTTGAGAAGCTTTCGATATAATTTCAGATACTGATTTAATATCTCCATCCAATGAAGTTAAATCATTCGATAATGCTTGACTTTCATTGCTTAAATTACGCATTCCTTGTTCAAAAGTATGATCAGAAAACTGGGGCTGTACTTCCAATGACGTGATGTGATCAGATATAATACATTTTTCAATTTCATTAAGCATTTCTTTACTTCTTGCATTATAATCAATCTTCTGAGTGGAGCTTGCCAAAGAATTATAATTGGTAGAGATTGTTCGGAACATGTCTCCTACCGCATGTTGTTCATTTCTGCCATCATCATCATTTTCGTCATCGTCTCCATTATTATTACTGTTGGAATCCTCAATACTTTCGCCTTCATCGCCTAATGAGTGGTTTAAAAAGCATTCATTCGCTTGGTTTTCGATGGATTCAGTCGCAGGTAAATATTCTGATATATCTTCAGAAGTCCTTTTTTCAGAATAATAATCTTCTTCGTCATCAGGCCGTTTCACTTTAATAACTGACTTTTGACTAATCTGCAACATCATTTCTGAGAGCCTTTTGAGATCACTTTCAAGAGTGATAATGTCGTCGTTCAAATTTTGGCTGTTTAAATCAATGTAATCTAATTTTCTGGAAAATGACAAAGAGACATTATCTATACCAAAACTTTGAACAGCTTCTCCGACAGAGTCCATGTTAATCTCTGCCTCCGTCGGATTTCTAATAGTGTCAACAGCTTCCGAAATTTCTGTCATGAACAGACTCTTAGAAATGTTATCTTCTGTCTTTTTTCTTTCGCTGCGCAATGGAGCTATTCGATCTATTTTAGATTTTTGCAAATTAATCTTGCTTAACACATTCTCCGAGTTAACACTGTTCTGTGCATATGAACTTTTGATTGATTTTGACTCATTTGTGATAGATTCTTGAAATACAACATTTTCCAGGACAGAATCCTGTCGTGAAACAGAGGAGTTTACGTCAATATTCTCTACCAAATCATTAAACTTAGTATAATCTCTCCTTGGCTCGTTCCTATTGTCATCTTCTTCAAAAATTAACTGTTTACTCACAAGTTTATCCTGTAAATTTAAATGCACTGTATCTTTATTGCATGCATTTTCGAACCGATTTGTGCTTAAACTTTCCTCTTCTCGTTCATTATTTTTAATTAGATCAGATGTCGATATAGACTGTAATAAATCGCTACTCTTGTAAATTTCATGTATCCTTTTAATCGGAATTTCAGGTACTTTGAAATTAATTACTGACTTCGATTCGGTAGCTGCTTTCTCGTTGTTCTGACCAGATTCCTTTCTCGTTTCTAATGTTTTGCGCATCTCATGGATCGTTGCATCATATTTCTGTTTCAAAAATTTACATTCGGACAATAAATAATCTACTGAAATAAAAATAATTACATATATCTATGCCTTCATTCAATATGTGTATACCTGCCGACAGCGACGTGTATAGCGCTAATTGCTACGTAAAATGTATGCCGAGTATGATCCATGTCTGGAATTTATTTTCATTGTGGGACGTTACTGCTAAGATTCTACGCAAATCGTTATATACCGTATAAATGAAATTAATATAGTAATTTTAGAAAAAAAAATCTTTGAACCAATTTATTGTGTGTAAAAAACAGATTGATGTATCTTAAGGGCCTTGGAAATCGAGTGTAAATCGCAAAAATAGGCTTCAGGCCAAAAGGTTTGAGCCATTTCGTCTGATGTTTTGTATACGGACTTTAAAGGGTATAGAGACTCTCGTTAAAGGTCGATTTTTTCGAAAAAATTATATTTTTCATGCAAGAATTAAAAGAAATAAATTGTCGTCGACAGCATCGTTGTATTAATGTGTTCTACTATTTAGCGAAGCAGGAAGCAGGTAAGGAAGTTATTCTTCGGGTTTTCCTTTGCGCGCTCCAAGCGAGATAAGAAAAAACTACTGATGCATTCAGGGGCGAACACACCGTATACGAAAAGTAGGGGCCCCTACCCAAATCAGCGGGTGAATTCCCAAAAGGTTGGGTGGGTGTAGGTGGTTGGGGGTAGATAATATCATTAAATGCAGACTGTAGAAAGTAGTACCTTGTTACATTAAATGACAATATACAAGCTCTCTGTATAAAAAGGCAGATTAAACAAACATGCAAGATATCAATAATCTGTGCGGCTCAATTTCTTTTTTAAACTACTTTCTTAAAAATGATCATTTTCAGTAAAAACTTGAAATATTTCGTTGAACATTCGCATTAAAATCATTCTTATTCTTTGAAAATCATATTTTGTATTGAAAAATTTCACTATTTTTGCAAAACTTTATGTACTTACTTTAAAAAAGTGAACAATTAAAAAAAAGTATTCTTTTACGATGAAAAGTCAACTATTTCGTTGAGCATAAATTGTATACAATTGTACACATAATTGTGTACAATGCGAATAAATCTGTTATTTTTCGGAGGAAGTTGAGCGACACCGATTATTGATATCTTGCATGTTTGTATAGTCTGCCTTTTTATACAGAGAGATTGTATATTGTCATTTAATGTAACAAGGTACTACTTTCGAAATAAGTTGCCGAGAATTGTACAATTACACTGAGTCGACGTGAATATTGCATGCATGAATTCGTGAATATTCATGCATGAATTGCATGCATGAATTTCGTATACGGTGTGTTCGCCCCTGAATGCATCTGTAGTTTTTCTAGAGACAAAAATAGCTTCCTTACCTGCTCCCTGCTTCGCTAAATAGTAGAACACATTACTACAACGATGCTGTCGACGACAATTTATTTCTTCTAATTTGTGCGCGAAAAATAGAATTTTTTTGAAAAACTCTGCCTTTACCAAGAGTCTCTATGCTCTTTAGAGTCCATATACAAAAAAGCAGACAAAATGGCTTCAACATTTGGCCTGCATCCTATTTTTGTGATTTACACTCGATTTCCATGGCCCTTAAGGGATAAAAATGATATTGACCTATTTCAGTCAGTGATGTGCTTACTTTATAAGTATGACCTATTTACTAACCGTCGGCTGATTACAATGCGTGTTACTAGAAAAAGACCTCGCAGCGTAAACAGAGACGGTGAACTTCCAATAAATAGTACACTGATACGTTACTCGAAAGAGTTCGTATAAGCTGATGCTTTGACTATTGGGCGGCCACTCACAAATCCGATCCCCGATTTCCATTCTACGAATTTCTTCATGAGTTTTCTCGTTAAGGTTTACGATGAATAAGGAAAAAGCGTTCCCTATGGGATTTTTTTTTATTTTTATGTTAGGGACGGAATGTGATGTCACAGAAAAACAAGGGCTCCGAATTCGTACTCAGCGACCTCGAAAACATAGGATATGACCACTTTGCATTGAAAAAATACATGTTTTAAATAAAATTACCAATAAACTCGTTTTTTTTAGGAGACAGATCTTTTATTTCGGTGAGACTAGTAAGAGACAAACGTTAATTCTACTGAAATGCGTAAGTGCAACGAGTTAAGTGTACATGCTTGATGCGACCGTTGATTAGTTTGAAGCGTAAGCCTTGTCTAAGTAGAAATATTTTTATAGTCGAAGTTTGAGGAAGGGGTTTGCTGTAATTTTTAAATGGATGTCGAAAAGGTAGTGATATAACTCGCACTCTCCTTAATTACATGAATTTTCTGCTGAAATGTCAGTAGGGTATGAATGAACGGACGGTTTTTTGATCAGCTAAACCTTCCATTTAAGAGTTCGCAATACGTCCCTGGCTGCTGATGCACAGCAGCAGGCTGAGCGTTGACGGCAAAAATGTCAGCCCACCCAGATTAAGGACGAGTGAGTTGAAGCAGTATAGATACGGTTGCTCAATCTCATCATGTGAGGATACCAAGAAGAGGATCACTTCCGTTACGATTTTTGGGTCGGTATCCAGCCCATCAAGATTAAGGATGAGCAAATGCTCAAAATTTATTACTGAATGATCTCTACCGAAAGCATTACGGTAGTCCTCCTCCACTCTCACAGCAGCCCCTTTCGAAAATCCATATTTTGGGTGCATTTCTAGCCCATTGAGATTAAGAATGAAACCAACGAAAAAAGAAAGTTTTGAGTCTCCATCTAACTCTCATTGACTGGGGCTGCCACCTTCTATCCTGATAGAAATACCGGAAAACCCAATTTGAAAATTAAAAGAGGGCTTCCGGTGGTAAGCTTGTAACAATTTCCCCGCAAGTATCAGGCCACCTCTGTGAGGCCCCTACTAAGTGAGGCGGACCTACGCATCTTTAGTCGACTCGTGTACGCAGTTGCGTAAACCTATAACCGACCAAAGAGTGTGCATTAAATTTGTGCAAAAACTTTTCCATACATGTTCGGAAATCATCGTTATGATTTGGTAAGTGTATTATGATGAGTCTATGAATGATACTCAAATGAAAGATTGGCTGAGGTGAATGAAAAGTGGTGCAAAATTCGTTTCACGGCTTCTGGCGGAAGACCAAAAGAACTATCCAGTGGAAGGTACCCAGGACAATTTGGAATCAATAAGAAATAACCCGGAAATTTGCAAAGCGGTCACTACTGGGGATGAGTCATGGGTTTATGGCTATTATCCTGAGACAAAGGCCCAATCTTCGCAGTGAAAGATACCTGGATCCTGAGACTGAAGAAAGCGCGCCAGAGTCGGAGCAACATTAAGGCAATGCTCACTGTTTTCTTAGACCAGGATGGTGTTGTGTACAATGAATACGCTCAAAAAGGTCATACGGTAAACCAAGAAGTTCTGATGCGATTACGTGACGCAATAAGAAAGAAACTGCCTGATTTGTGGAAAAATGGCGATTGGGTCCTACAGCACGACAACGCATCTGCCCTTTCATCGCAGCTTATTCAATAATTTCTGGTGAAACATAGCCTTACATAACTTTGGCAGCCTTCACACAATCCTGACCTGGCTCCCTGTGATTTCTGACTGTTTTCAAAATTGAAGTATCCTCTGAGAAAAAAACGATTTTAAGACGTAGAGGAAATAAAGCAGAATGCGATGAAGTAACTGTTAGCTATTCCGATAGATGATTTTAAGGAGTGCTTCCGAAAGTGGGAGGATCGCCGAAAGAATGTTGTTTCTTTCAAAGGGGAGTATTTTGAAGGGGATATCATAGCCATTGACCAGAATTAACTCTTACTTCTGGTACGCCAAAAGGTCGGATACTTTACGGACATTAGCTGTAAGAATGTGATGGCAACTTAAAAACTCGGACGTAAAAGACCTCTTCTATTGTGTGAATGATCGTCCTACATTATAAATTTGATTTCGATGTGCGAATGGCGTTTATAACTAAATATAAAAAGTGTTATCGGATTTACTTATAAATGTTGCAACCAAATTTTTATCGTTTTTTGAAAGCCGAGTGTAGGTGATCGGATGACTGTATGTAATTCATCACCGACTCCGTGGTAGCGCATCGGGCTTCGAGCCAGTGGCCAAGGGTTTCATTACCCGGCCTAGAGTCAATTTTTACTGACGCTCACTCGTTACGCTTCCAACACTCTATAATCACCCCTCCTCTTCCTTTCCCTGTGTAGCTTTCCTGGTTATACATAGCGCCCAACAAAAATTACCCACTTACATCCTCTTCAAAGATACCGGGTGGTGTTCTGGGTTTTGACCACGTCAGGTGAGGAAGGTTTCTACATGATCGGTGAAAGTTTTGATAGGTAAAAGTCGGTATCTAAGGAATCTACTGTGTCCGGTGTGGGGTTCCGCCACAGTAGTTATGTTAGTGCCCAGCCTCGGCTAAGACTTTAATTATTCCGCAATCAAGACATAGCCAAGACATGCTCAAGCCGTTTTCTAAGTCTCGCCCCCGGCCGCAAGTGAGACTTTATTTTATGTCTTTTCCAACTTAATACAAGGGCAACATTATTCAAAAGGCCGAGGGTCATCGCTAATCCGCTTTAAATGTTACAAAAATGTTATATTATTTATCTTCATGGCATTTATTGTTTTTGGTAATAAGTTTGTTCAACTGCAATTATCATGTTCTTTATGTGGCGAATCTAAAAATGTTTTCCATTTTTGCCTAGCTCTAAGAGTTCACTAGATAGTTGTAGAAAATGGAAGTTTTAATATTTTTACGAGAACCTGGATATGCCTGTAGTTCTTGTGACCCAACAGGTACCACATTTTTAATTTGCAAATCATTTATTACAAAATTACAAGTTTTATCCATTGTAAAATGTTATTCCTTAGCAGATGGCAACTATTTGGTTCTAACCTATCTACCTATTTCCTGGAAATGGCAGGCACTACCTGTGGGGTCCACAGTTTATAGAGGTCGGAGTATAATGGACAATAAAATCTACAAAAGAAAACTTTTGAAATTTTGACCCTGGCAAATGTTAAAGTCTAATTCCTAATCCCTAGAGGCTTGAACCGCAAAATGGTAATATAATTTTATTCAGGAAAGACTAGTCGAGTACCCCCCATCAAGAATTTCAACCATACGCGTAAGACTTTCATCTATGACTCCCAAGTCTAACTTCTGTCCGCGAATGAGACACAGTCGTTTTGAAGTCGAGTTCAAGTCGAACCAAGTCCGACTCAAATCCAAATATTTAAACTCGGTTCATCAGCTTTCATTAAAGTCACATCTAGAAAAAATCTCCCTTCCGTTTCAGTTTCAACAGTAAATTGTAGTTTTGTTTGTGTAGTATTAAATGCATTTAAGAGAGTATCAGCATTATTTGAATTACACAAAGTGCAAAATCATCAACATATCTTGCATAAAAAACTAAATGATAATACATTTTTTCGAAAACTTTATTTTAAAAATCTTCCATAACTATTTCAGCTAAAATTGGAGACAAAACTGAGCCTATAGGAGTTTAAAATTTTTGTTTTATAAAAATCATTATTAAATTAAAAATAAACCCACTGAAAAACATATTTAATATCTTCAAGAAATAGTTTCTTATGGCAAATTCAACTCTTTCATAATGAATGTGTTGGAAACATGGCTCTTACGTCAAAGGAACAAAAAAGTTATTAGATGGTATTTTAACCTTCTCAATTAACTTTAAAAAGGCAGTACTATTTTTAATTGATGTTTTTGAATTTGTTATGGATTCCTTAATGATTTTACTGAGTAAGATTTCTAATTTTCCAGTCGTTGAACATATTTTTGAAATTACTGGTCGAATGAATTCATTTGAACTCTTTAAATTTTTTGTGTTCTGTGAATTTTTCTGAATTTTTTTTAATTCTCTAAACTCTTCTGAATTATCTAAATTTGTCTAAATTCTCTGAATCCTTCTGAATACTCTGAATTCTTGTGAATTCTCTGAATTTTTCTTAATTTTCTCAATTCTTCTAAATTCTCTGAATTCCCTGAATTCTTCTGAAGTCTTCTGAATTCTCTGTATTCTTATAAATTCTCTTAATTCTTTTAAATTGTCTGCATTCTTATCAATCTTCTTAACTCTTTTAAATTCGCGGAAATCTTTTATTTTTTCTGAATTTTTTTGTATTCTCTTACATCATTATTTTAAAGTTCTGTGCATTATTTTGAATTTTGTGAATTCTTTTAATCTCTGGGAATTCTGTTACGTTCTGTGAATTCTTCCGAATTTTCTAAATTTATCGCAAACAATTAAGTTATCTTTAATTCCTTCATTTTCTTATTTTAATTATAATTCAATTGTAATTAGCCAATTCATCGTACCTCACTGGTACACGTATGTACGAAATTTTTCGAACTTACTTTTTCCTGGGGTGCAGTTTTAACTATGAACACACCTCCAAAGAACAAAACAGCTCCACAAAAAATAGTTGTCTACCCCAGAAACCAGATTAGGCTTACCCTATGTTTTTGGGGTCGCTGAATCCGAATCCGGGGTCCGTTTGGCTTCATCACGTCAGCTTTCGTCTCTAACCTTGAAAAACATGAAAATCGCTGTCAGGTGAAACATGATTCGTACCTATGAAAGGTGGTCATATTCTATGTGTTCGAGGTCGCTGAGTACGAATCCGGAGTTATTGTGGTTCTATGATGTCACGCTCTGTCCCTAACCTCAAAAAAAAAGATGAATTGGTAATTTTATGTAAAACATCTACTTTTTCAACGCAAAGTGGTCATAGCCTATGTTTTTGAGGTTGCTCATTACGAATTCGGAGTTGTTGTGGTTCTATGACGTCACACTTTGTCCCTAACCTAAATAAAAAACAGTTTATTGGTAATTTTATGTAAGACATGTATTTTTTCAATGCAAAGTGGTCATATCCTATGTTTTTGAGGTCGCTGAGTGCGAATTCGGAGCCCTTGCTTTTCTGTGACATCACATTCCATCCCTAACCTAAAAGAAACGGTAAATTTAGGTGATCTTATGTGAAACATCATTTTTTTAATGCAAAGTGGCCATATCCTATGTTTTCTAGGTTCCTGAGTACAAATCCTGAGTCCTTCCGGTACCACGGTCCCAGCCTTTAAACTTTGATGCGTAACTTCGGAAGAACTCTTAACTCAACAGACCAGACTCGCCACTCGTCCAATTCCTCGTCCAGCGAAAATTAAAAATTAGTCGAAAATCAGTTGATGCCGTTGACAGAGGTGTCAACGGTCGATCGCAGGTGAGTCTTCCGTCCTGGGGTGATAACCCTCATACCTCCATAGGGGTAAGTATGAGGGCTTTCCGACTTTGACGAGGACAAAGTCAACTCGTCGGCGGACGCACTACGGTTTCATCCTCACACGCTAATGCGCCCCTGCAAGGCAGTACGCTCCTACTGGCTTCTTTACTGCAACAGATAGTGATACGATTCATTCTATACATCCCCTTTCAGGGCAGTCGTCATCGTTCACAGAATCTGTCGGAGTAGCAGGATTTCGTCACTCGTTCAAGCAACAAGATTATACTGAGAGAAAATAAAAAAATGCATGATCTGATATCCAAACATACAACTGTGTAGTGCGAGAACGTGCGAATTGCTGGTTCACACGGTTGTTATCTGGACAATGCTGTCAACAGCATCAACTGATTTTCGACTAGCTTTCAATTTTCGCTGAACGAGGATTCGGACGAGTGGCGAGTCTGGTCTGTTGTGTTAAGAGTTTTTCCAAAGTTACGCATCAAAGTTTAAAGGCTGGGACAGTGGTACCGAACGGACTCAGGATTTGTACTCAGGAACCTAGAAAACATAGGATATGGCCACTTTGCATTGAAAAAATACATGTTTCACATAAGATCACCAATTCACCGTTTTTTATGTTAGGGACGGAATATGATGTCACAGAGAAACAAGGGCTCCGAATTCGTACACAGCGACCTCGAAAACATAGGATATGACCACTTTGCATTGAAAAAATACATGTTTTACATAAAATTACCAATAAACTCGTTTTTTTTTTAGGTTAGGGACAAAGTGCGACGTAATAGAACCACAACAACTTCGAATTAGTAATGAGTAACCTCGAAAACATAGGCTATGACCATTTTGCATTGAAAAAATACATGTTTTACATAAAATTACCAATTCACCGTCTTTTTTTGAGATTAGGGACGAAGCGCGACGAAAAAGAACCACAACGACTCCGGGTTCGTACTCAGCGACCTCGAAAACATAGGATATGACCACTTTTCATAGATACGAATCATGTTTCACCTAAAAACCGCGATTTTTATGTTTTTCGAGGTTAAGGACGAAATCTGACGTGATAAAGCCAAACGTACCCCGGATACGGATTCAGCGACCCCAAAATCGTAGGGTAAGCCTATTCTGGTTTCTGGGGTAGACAGCTTTTTTTGTGGAGCTGTGTAATCTTTGAACAACATCCTTACTTATATGTTTTATTTTACTTTAAATTGATTTTCACTAATTAGAGAAAATAATTAAAACTGTCGTCAGACGGAGTTGACTAGGATGGAAATTCTACAAAAAAATAAAGTATCTTGGAAATTTTCGATACAATTTTGATACAATTTTTGATCCGGAACGTAAAGAATATGATTGATAAATACTCAATCGAAAACCCACCGCAAAAAGTTTCGATCTTTTAATCGAAGTTTTAATCGCGTTATAAAGATTCGTTTCTTGCTTCCTAAAATAATTATAGATGCGCAACTTATAAGCACCTAGATATTTTTTAAATCCACGCGAGTCTTTACTGTCTGAACTAGATTCATAACCTTGGCTTCGGGAATCAAAAAACTACCCCAAAAAGTTTTGAAGCTCTCACTTTAATCCCGTGATCGACTTTTTTAAAAGTACTTAAGTATTTAACGTCATAATTAGATTCCCTTTTTGCCTTCTTTGATAGAAAAACTACCCAAAAAATCTTTCAAGCATCTAGTCCAATCGTGCCACCGGAAGTAATGCATTATTTTCAGAAAGCCAGGAGAAATTTCATTAATTTGAAACCTTGCTGACTTTTAGCCTTATTTTTAATTGAAAAGAGTCTATCGTAAATGTAAAAATTTCTCTATTTCCTTCACTTATTAAAAAAAATACCCAAGAAACTTTAAAAACATAAATTTCAAAATTGCGACTAGAAGTGATGCATTATTTTCTGAACACGAGGTGTAAGTTTCGATAATTCGCAAATATGCTTTGGCATTTTTTTAATAATGAATCAGAGTTTGTCGTCAAATGAAAACCTCGTTTGTTTGTATTTCTTACCTAAAAACTACTCAAAAAACTTTTAAAACGTGAATTTTAATCACGCGAGATGAAGTGATGCATTATTACTTATACAAAGCGATGAGAAGTTTCAATAATTAGTAACTTTGATGATTTTTGTCCTCTTTTTAAGAATAGAGAAGTGTTTGACATAAAAGCAGAAATTTTTCTTTGGTTATCTTCCCTGATTCGGAAAGAACATAAACAAGTTTTAAATTTTCAATTCCAATATTACAATAAGAAGCAATGTAATATTTTCTGAAAATCATGAGAAGTGTAGATAATTTCCAGCTTCAGTGATATTTGGCCAATTTTTTAAAATAGGTAAGAGCTTATGGTTAAAATAAGAACTTTTCTCTTGTCTTCCCTAATCGAGAAACCAACGAAAATGTTGAATCCAGGATCTTCTTGAGTAAAAAGAGACACTATTTTATGTAAATAGTTGGTTTTAATAGTCAGAATAAAACTATACAAAGGTGAAACTTCTACCGAGCACAACGGTTCAGAAGCGACTGACTCGAGAACAAAGAATAGAGAAGCTGTATCACACAAAATCAGAAACGACAGATGTCGCCACATTAGTTAAAATTTAACCTGAGATTTGTTTCAAATAGGCACTATGAACAAATTTCCTACACTACCCCTCAAGCTGAAAGGTGTACAAATTTAAACTTTCGCTGATTTTAGTCCGAATTATGCAATACACTTACGGTGGTTAGACGTTGATAACCCTTTGGTCAAGACATCAGCGATCATCTCTGTTGTTTGAAGGTACTCCAAGCTGATAACTCAACTCTTCAAAATTTCTCGTACAAAATAGTGTCTCACGTCTATGTGTTTCGTACGACAATGAAACACTTGACTGCGAGCAAAATTTTGCGCTCCT
Source organism: Andricus coriarius (assembly GCA_932066315.1). NCBI lineage: Eukaryota > Metazoa > Arthropoda > Insecta > Hymenoptera > Cynipidae > Andricus > Andricus coriarius. Next base: position 10,826 of record CAKNWT010286871.1, on the reverse strand, counting down.
TGTTTGCCATTGAACACTTTGATAAATTTTGGCACCTGCAGACCAAGTTCAATGAGAACACTTCTCAAATACGTTGCTTCCTTCGCTGCCTCAGTTAGTCCCATGTATTCTGCTTCGGTACTTAAAAGAGCCACTGTTTTTTGTTTCTTGGCTTCCCAAGAAATCGACGCATTTTCAAGAATAAAAACATAGCCAGTTTATGACCTCCGATCGTTGATACAGTTGGCCCAGTCAGGGTCCACATATCCTCGAAGTGAATTTCCAGTCTTGACGAACTTCAATCCAAAATCTGAAGTTCCACGTAAATATCGAAGAACTCTCTTCGCAGCTACCCAGTAATCCTTTTGATAGCAGTTGTTGAATTGGCTAAGCCAATTAACTGTGTAGGCTATATCTGGCCTCGTTCCAACAGCCAAATACAGCAGTGCTCCAATCAACTCACGAAAGGGATACTCCTTCTGTTCTTCTTTGGAATGTTCTTCGGGTTTCGACAACTTCATTCCCAAACTCATTGGCGTCGTGGCAGGTTTGCAATCCTGTATTCCGAACTTCTTTAAAATTTCTTCAATAAAAATCTTCTGCGATATTTCGATGCTGTTGTCCATCTGATTGATGTTCCTGTTTTATTCTAATCAGCCAATCCACATTTTTTAACGCCAAGAGCATGTCGTCAACATATGTCAGAACTATCATGCAGTCTTCTTCTTGTTTGACAATGTAGAAACATTGATCTGCATTTGTCGGCTTCAATCTTAAACTTCATAGCACTGTATCAAGCTTCTTATGCCACTGTCTGCCAGCCTGCTTAAGTCCGTACATAGACTTTCTCAAAAGACACACTTGATTACCTCTCTTGAGCTCGTTCAACATCTTTGAAGCATTTCCAACCTCCTAACTGTTGACACGCGTCGAATTTTCTTCTGCAGCAATCATCTGCAACAATTCAGGGAACAATTCTGGCAATTCCATGAATATCTCTTCATCGAGATCTCCATTCAGAAAAATCGTCGTTACATCCAGTTGATGCACAATGAGTCAATGTTCAACAGCCAAAGCCAACAATAGCTGAATGGAGCTCAATCGTGACACTGGTGCGAAGGTTTCGTTAAAGTCAACATCAGGTTTCTGCGCATACCCTTTCGCGACCAGACGAGCTTTCCTTCTTTCAATTGTTCCGTCATTCTTATATTTATATATAAGAACGATTCTGCATCTGATCACGTTTCTCTTCTCTGGATGATCCTTCAACTCCCAAGTTCCATTCTTGATTAGCGCACTAAATTCAGCCACGATAGCCTGCAGACAATCTTCTGCATGCGATTCAGATAACGCTTCTTTTACCAGAATTTCAGCAGGATTGGCATAATCCTGAGCATCTTCGATAACTGCTCCTTCTTGCACAACATTGAACTGTTTTCTTGGTCTACCTGGAAGACCAGTTCTGAGAATTCGTGGTCTACCAGCAGCCCTCCTCCGTTGAACTTGTTCGAAACCTAGAAAATTTTCGTCATCAGATGAGATATAGTCATCTTCCGCAGCTTCTTGTTGACCATCATCCTGGAAGTCTTCTCTGTGTTGCTCCACTGTAGGCTGTACAGATGAGTTGTCGAAATCTACCCATCTTGTTTCTTCAGATTTCTCGTTAAGTTTCATTTTAGTGAAAATCTCTTCAGAAACGAATTCCTCCTGTTCTTCCGTTGATATAAATTCGTTGATGAATGATACGTCTCTAGAAACTTCAACTCTTCTGTCACTCGGTATCCAAACTCGGTATCCTTTCGTAACTTCAGAGTATCCAACAAAAATTCCTGCTTTCCCACGTTGATCCATCTTCCCCTTACCTTGCATCTTATCCAAAACAATTACCTTGCATCCAAAGGTTCGGAGATGGGACAGATTCGGCAACCTACCTTTCCAGATTTCAAATGCTAATCTCACTTCCAGACTCCTGAATGGGCATCTGTTCCGGACGTGATTGGCTACTGCGATATCCTCTGCCCAAAAAGATGGTGACAGGTTTGAATCTGCCATCATAAACCTAGCTGCTTCGACGAGGGTTCGATTTTTTCTCTCGGCCACTCCATTCTGCGGAGGTGTGTGAGGCACTGTGAGACGTCGTTGTATTCTGCATTCCTCAAAATATTTATCAAACTCTTTTAAACAATATTATCCCCCATTGTCCGATTGAACCATCCTGATTTTTCTCTCGGTCTGATTTTCAGCTTCAGCTTTGAAGACTTTAAATGCTTCCATGACATCACTTTTACACTTCAAAAACTTCACTTCATACCAGCGAGAGGCATCATATGACCGCATACGTCGGAATGTACAATTTCAAGAACTTCTGTGCACCGCAACGAATTTTTCGGAAATGGGATAAGTGACAACTTCCCTTTTAGACATGACTCACATGCCGAAAACTCATCTTTGGTATCGAATTCAACTCAGAGAACTTTATTTCCACTCAAGATACTTTTCAGAGTCTGTTCATTCAGATGACCGAGTCTCTTGTGCCATAATTCAATTTTAGGCGTTTCTTTATCCTCACTCACAGCACTTGCGATTTCAGAATTTTCCCGCACAGCATTTTCTTTTCTAAAACTCACTTAGTAACCTTTGTCCGTGATTTTTCCGACGGACATCAAGTCCATTCTAAGACCCAGAACAAAGAGTGTATTTTCGAGTTTGATAATTTTCTTATCCTTTTCGTCAGCAATCGAGAGTTTAACAGTTCCTTTTCCCAACACTTCAGTCGAGGCATGACTTGCAAAATTCAACCTATTTGCATCACACTCACTTTTGTCCACGAATAACTTCTCATCATGAGACATGTGTGACATGGATCCGCTATCGAGGCATCATCTTTTCGTTCTACAGCACTGCTCTGCCTTGAGAACTTTTTCTTTGTAGGCAGTAATAAGCCAACACGTTTCCTCTGCCGTACTTGCTTTCTGTTGTGACTTCTGATCGATCACTGCATCACAATCTGCTGCTTTATGGCCTCTAATTTGACATCTGTGACACTTGTAAGGAAAACTCTTCTGCGAATTCTGATTTTCCTTCCTGTTGGATCCAGGATCTTTTTGAGTAAAAAGAGACACTATTTTGTGTAAATGGTTTGTTTTAATGTTTAGAATACAACTATACAAAGGTGAAACTTCTACCGAGCACAAAAGTTCAACAAATTTTTAGTACTTAAATTTCAATTACGCAACTGGAAGTAATATATTACTTCCTGACAATAATGGGAAGTTTCAATAATTCCCAACTTTGCTGACCTTTGGCCACTTTTTTAAAATTCATAAGATTTTGTCCTCAAAATGAGAACCTATCTATTGTCTTCCTTGTTCAAAAAAGTGCGCCAAAAAGTTTTAAAACATCAATTCCAAACATGTCACCGGAGGTAATACTTTATTTTCCGAAAATCATGGGGATGGTAAATAATTTCGAACTTCGGTGGCACATGCCCTTTTTTTGAAAATAGTAGGTCAATGTTTTCCGTCCAAATAAGACCTTTACCGCTGGCTTCTCTTATGCAGAAAATATTTTAAAAATATTTAGAACTTAAATTACAATCGCTTGACTAAAAGTATTTAATGCATTTTTTTCTGAAAATCAGGAGAATTGTAAATTATTTCCAAGTTCGGTGGCATTTGGCCTTTTTTCAAAAACAGGTGAGAGTTTGTCGTCAGAATAAGACCTTTTTCAATGTCTTTATATCGAAAAAACTATTAAAGAGAGCTTTAAAACATCAATTCCATTTATACCGCCGGGATTGATGCATTATTTTCTGAAGATCGTGAGTAGTGTAAATAATTTTCAACTTCGGTAGCATTTCGCCTATTTTTTAAAATAGGTAAGTGTTTGTCATCAAAATGAGACCTTGCCTGTTCTCCTTTCTACTAAACAAACTACTAACAAATTTTTTTAAAGTTAATTTCAATTATTCCACCTGAAAACAAAAAATGGAGTCAAAAATAATAATAAAAGTTTGTTGCGAAGTTGATAATTAACGAGTAATTAACCATTAAAGATTAACTAATAAGAAGCACGCGTTATATGGGCGACAGTACATGCGTCACTGAACTTCCTTCGAGCATATTGAAATCTGTAGCATTCAAACGAATTCTTAGAATTCACTTGTACTCCTGTAAATTCTTTAAAAGTTTGTTCTAATTCTCTTTATATCTTTACAACACACCATGAATTATTTTGAATGTCTCCAAGTCTTTTGTATTCTCTGAATTCTTCTCAATTCTCTGAATTTTCCTTAATTCTCAAAATTCTTCAGAATTCTCCGAATTTTTCTAAATTCTCTAATTCTATGAATTTTAATGAATTCTCTGAATTCTTCTGAATTCTATGGATTCTCTGAATTCTTATAAATTCTATGGATTCTATGAATTCTTATTAATTCTACGGATTCTCTGAATTCTTATGAATTCTATGGATTCTCTGAATTCTTATGAATTCTATGAATTCTCTGAATACTTTTGAAATTTCCTGAGCTCTTTAAACTGCTCCAATTTGCTAAATTCTCACGATATCACTGAATTTTCATTTATGTTTTTTAATTATCTTGAAATCATTAGAATACACCTTGAGTTAGTTTGAACTACTGCATATCTTTGAAATATTTTTAATTCGATTGAAACCCTTAAAATACACGTTAAATTATTTTAACTTCCTTCGAATATTTTGAATTCTGTGGAATTCAAATTCATGATTTTCTGAAAATAATGCATGTTTTCAGGTGGCATAATTAGAATTAATGTTTTAAAATTTATTAGTCATTTTGATATGGAAGTTGAAAATTATTTATACTTCTCACGATTGAAAGAAAATAATGTATTACATCCAGTTGCAGGAATGAAATTAATCTTTCAAAAGTATTTTTGGTAGTTTTTCTATCAGGTTGTACAATAAAAAAGGTATTCTTTTGAAAAAAAACTTTTACCTATTTTTAAAAATAGGCCAAGTGCCACCGAAATTCGAAATTATTTACAATTTCTATGATTTTCAGAAAATAATGTCTTGCTTCCGGTGAAATGTTTGGAATTGATGTTTTAAAACTTTTCAGCACACTTTTTTGAATAAGGAAGACAAAATATAGGTTCTCATTGATGTCCGCCAAATTATATGTATGGTTATAAATAATATTTATAACCACGAATGATATTTGGCAAACATCCATGATTCTTTCTTTCGTTGTCTGGGCGTCCTAACCCCACCTGTCATTCGACTTAGAATGAATTGAGTCGCAGCACTCAGTCGAAAAAAGTTAAAGTCCCTCTGGCAATCGACTTTGGCAATCGATTTCAGAGTATATCAAAGAAACCGCCACTATATTTTATGAATCTACATCATTATCACCTTTCGAACATATCTCCTCTCTAGGGAAATATAATTTTGATCCGCTTCGCAAGCACGCGATGCCAAAAGACTTCCTCATGAAATAAGTCAACCAGCGACTTTCATTTTTCGATCGCTCTACCACCTTCCCACTCTTCTACTTTACTTTTCTTTCATAAAATAAATTATCAGATTTGGTGGTTTTTTCCCGCCTGCGGGCTTTTTTCCCACATATAACAAACGTCACTTTAAATTCTAGTCATGTCAAATTTCTCTGAGATTGTGTAATAATGCCCAAACGGGTAACACACAACAACTTCTTCCAGTCCGATCATTCTTCGGGGAGATCATAAATCGCGAGTGCGCGAATGGAGCGGCTCCGTCGCGCCATCCGCCCACTCTCGTGCATTGGATCTCACAAGAGGGCCCCCTCATCCCCACCCCTTTTTTACCGAAAGACGCTTTTCCCTGAGTCCCCGTAGTGTACACTTCGACGCTACTTAAATAAACGCAAGCTTTTTACCTTATATCGTATACCTTATTCGTAGACCCCCACCTTCTAACGCTTGCATGCCACCTTCACAGCAGCGTCACACCCGATCCCCGTTAGGGAGAGGATTACTCACGTATCGGTAGCTATCGCCACCATCGCAACGACGCTCTTGATACCCTGGACCACCCCAAATCACCCTTGCCCTTCTTTGAAGCAGATGTCCGTTACGAAGAGGATTACTCCCGTATCGGCGATAATTACTGTCACCGCAACGTCGCCCTGGACACCCCTCCTATGTTATTAAATAACGAGACCTTCCCTCTCGAATTAAATAAAGTAATCCTCGCTTTATTTACTTTTAAATAACTTTTGAATCAGTTTCAACCCACAGACTGATCTCATCATCTTGAAGACAAACTCTTACGAATTTTAAAAAAGAGGCCAAAGGGCAGTAAATTTGGGAATTATTGGAACTTCCCATTATTTTCAAGAAATAATGCATTACTTTTAGTCGTGTAATTGAAATTTAATTAAAACATTTTTTTTTTAGTTTTTCCATTAGAGAAGAAAACATAAAAGATCGCATTTTGATGGAAAACACTTGCCTATTTTTAAAAATATTCCAAATGCCGCCGAAGCTGGAAATTATTTACACTTCTCATGATTTTCAGAAAATAATGCATTGCTTCTTGTGGTATGAGGAAAAAAATCAGTGAATTTACCAACCAATTATTGAAACTTCTCACCGTTTTTGTAAATAATAATGCATTACTGCCTCTCGCATGATTGAAATTTATGGTTTAAAAATGATTTGAGTAGTTTTTTTTTGTAAGAAATACAAAAAGGAAGGTTTTGATTTGACGACAAAGTCTTATTTATTATTTAAAAAAGGCCAAAGAAGATTTGCGAATTATCGAAAACTTACTCCTCGCTTTCAGAAAATAATGCATCTCTTCCAGTCGCAGGTTTGAAATTTATATTTTTAAAGTTTTTTTTGGGTATTTTTTTAATAAGAGAAGGAAATATAGAAATTTTTAATATGACGACAGACTGCTATCAATTACAAAAAGGGCTAAAAGTCAGCAAGGCTGCAAATTAATGAAATTTCTCCTAGCTTTCTGAAAATAATGCATTACTTCCGGTGGCACGATTGGAATAGATGCTTGAAATGTTTTTTGGGTAGTTTTTCTATTAAAGAATGCAACGAAGGAAGTCTAATTATGACGTTAAATACTTAAGTGCTTTTAAAAAATGGCAAAGTGTTTAAAGATTACGAAAATCGTTTTTTTTTTCACGGGAAATAAAGTACTAAACTCGATCACGGGATTAAAGTGAGAGTTTCAAAACATTTTTGGGGTAGTTTTTTGATTTCAGTAAGGATGTTGTTTACAGATTATTCTGTGGAGGTGTGTTCATAGTTAAAACTGCACCCCAGGAAAAAATAAGTTGGAAATTTTTTCGTACATGCGTGTACCAGTGAGTTTGTGAGGAATTCAGAGTATTTAGAAGAATTCACAGAACGTAAGAGGATACAAAAGAATTCAGAGAATGCAAAATATTCACGCGAATTCAAAAGAGTTCAAAACAATTAAAAGAACTCAGACAATTAAAAGAATTTAGTGAATTTAGAAGAATTCAGAAGACTTCAGAGAATTAAGAAGAATTCATAGAATTCAGATGAATTAGGAGAAATCAGAATCAACAACGCAAAAGAATTTAAAAGAATTCACAGAATTCAAAATAATTTAGAAAGTTTTTAAAGAATTATGTAAGAGAATACAATAGAATTTAGAGAATTCAAAAGATTTCAAGAGAATTAAAAAAAAACTTCAAAAGAATTCACAGGTGTACATGTGAATTCTAAGAATTCGTTTGAATTCCACATGATTCAAAATACTCGAAGGAAATTAAAATAATTCAACATGCATTCTATAGGATCAAATATATATTTCATAAGATTTAATATCTCTCGTCGCGCAGTTGCCGTGTGAAGTTACACCATTGTCATTCACAACCTCCTGTAAATTTTTAAATTACATGGCCTCAGCTTTTTTGTGCACACACTCTTGTCCATGACACACACACTTTCCTCCATCTAACGCGTGCTTCTGATTGGCTAATCTTTAATTCTTAATTATACGATAATTATTAATTTTACAACAAATAGTTAATATTATTTTTTACCTTATTTTTTATGTGGAATTCAAAATTATAGAAATGTACCTTGAGTACTGGGACACCCTGTATGCTACATTTTCTTATTACAAAGTTTTCTGAAAATCAATATCGTAATATTGCCTGAAACCGCCTTTTATAGCAATAATTCTGGATAATTTAAAGAAAATTATTTTCAAAGAAACCCTTTTCTATCTCTTTTTCTAATAAAGTTTGTGGAATCACATTATTTGGGAAATCATACGGTGAACCCCTCAATTTCGATATAAATTTGTCTACTTCTTTATCTGTTGTTTTCGTGATATCAGCTTCAATATCTTTAGTTATTTCAAGTAATTGAATATAATATGTTTTTCTCAAAATTTGTTGCTAAAACTACCTCCCAACCTCAAAGTGTTAATCACTTTCTGTGGAATATCCAGATTAGAAATATATAAAAACCAATGGTTTGATTGAACTTCGGGAAGATCCGAGTGAATATGTATATGTAATTCTTGTACATCCCCTTGCACATCATTGAGGGCAATTTTCTAAGTTTACTAGTATTTTCATATATTTTCAATTTGTTTCTTTTTTGTTTGACATCAAAACTAACTTGGTATCAATATCAAAAATTTCTAGAAAGAACGACGAATAGCAATAAAGATTCAAAAATGCAAAAAGGTTAACTCCCGGCATAGAACTCCACACAATAGATTCCACTATTTTTTTTAAACAGAATTCACCATAACAGCAAGTCAGCAATATATTTAAAATATTGTAAGCGCGGAAACATGATGTTTAAAATAACATTCACAATCTCAAGTTAAGAAAGTTTTATTGTAATGCATGTAGAAACATTGAAGATTGAAAGGTAAATACATTAGAAAAGTAGTCCACTTTTTTCAATTCTTAAAATTTGTCTGAAAAAGAAAGAAAATCAACCTCGCAGTGAGTACTTTGTTTCTCTTTTTTTTTAAAGAATGAAAAATACCACTATCGAACGATACGAAGTGCGGTGTTCAGAGTCAACAACGTAAACTGATACTAGTTTTAAACAGAAAAACCTTTCAGAAATTGCCAGATTTTGGGAAATGGTCTTATCCCACTTTTTAGAGAGAGAAGTATTTACGAGACACCTTCTTTCTACATAACTTTACCCCATGTTGGGCCAGAGTCGGTTTAAAATCAATGTCATTTTGCGTCGTGACTCGGAACATTGCACTTCATATCGTTAGATGGTAGGATATTCATTTTCTTTCTACAAGAGAGGAACAAAGTATTCACTGTGAGGTTTTTTTTCTTGTCCAATTTTAAAAATGGAAAAAAGTGGTCTCCTTTTCTAACGTTTTACGTTTCAATCTTCAATGTTTCGTCAAGCATTAAAATAAAACTTTCTTAACTTGAGACTGTGAATGTTATTTTAAACAACATTTTTCCGCGCTTACAATATTTTTAATATATTATTCACTTGTTGTTATGGTTACTTGTGTTTAAAAAAATAGTGGAATCTATTGTGTGGGGTTCTATGCAGGGAGTTAACCTTTTGCTTTTTTTATTTGTATTGTTATTGATCGTTCCTTCTAAAATTATCGATTTGAGCGAAATTGATAGAAGTTGAGGAAATGGGATGGACGTGATTGGAGGATCAGTAAAAAATATTAAACAATTTGATTTAATCAGCAAAAAGCCGAGATCATATGTATTACAGGATGAATTTTTGATATTGTGCAAAATTCATGGGGTTTTTCCAACAAATATTTTTGAAATTAATAACAAAGTAAGTTTTTATTTAAAAAGAAAAGTAACAAAGATAAATTGGATGAAAATACTAGTAAATTTAGAAAAATATTTCTGAAATTTGGCTATAAAAGGTTGCCATACATAGATACACATAATTTATAGATTGAATAAATTCTTTACGTGCAAGGGAATGTACAAAAACTACATTTACTTAATGATAACAAACGCTGTTTCAGGGAGTAGTACGATATAGATTATCAGAAATGTATCTATGTATGGCAATCTTTTATAGATTGGATGAAAATACTAGTAAATTTAGAAAAAAATTTCTGAAATTTGGCTGTGAAAGATTGCCATACATAGATACATTTCTGATAATCTATATCGTAATACTCCGTGAAACCGCGTTGGTTATCATTAATTCTGGATGATAAAAAAAAAATATTTTCAAAGAAACTCGTGTCCAACTCTTTTCCTAATAAAGTTTGTGGAATCCCATTGTCATTCAGGAAAACATTAGATAAGCCCATAAATATTTATCTAAAATCGTCTAAAACCATCTCCCAGGCTCAATATATTAATCACTCTTTAGTGCATCTCCATATTAGAAATATTTAGAAGCCAACGATCTTGTTGACCTTGGGAATGTAACAAGTTAATATATAAATGTAGTTTTTGTACATCCCCTTGCATATATTAATGATAAAAAAGGTTCCTGTTTATTTAATCTATCAATAATTAGTGTTTATTCATGGCAATTTTTTATAAACAAATTTGAGAGAGATTTCCTAAGTTTACTAGTATTTTCATATATTTTCAATTTGTTTCTTTTTTGTTTCAGATCAAATCTAATTTGGTATTAATATCAAAAATTTCTAGAAAGAACGATGAACAGCAATAAAGATTCAAAGATGCAAAAAGGTTAACTCCCTGCATAGAACTCCACACAATAGATTCCACTATTTTTTTAAACACAATTCACCATAACAACATGTGAGCAATATATTTAAAATATTGTAAGCGCGGAAACATGTTTTTTAAAATAATATTCACAGTCTCAAGTTAAGAAAGTTATATTTTAATG
>CAKNWT010286845.1:0-12194 GCA_932066315.1 Andricus coriarius | reverse complement strand
ATTTTCATCCAGTTATTTCTTTATAAGAAATTTAATACATTTTTAAGCTTTTGTGCTTTACTGAAAGACATTTCTGGATAGTTGCTTTAGCAATTGTAGGCATTTTGGAATAAATCTGAATATCTTACATAAAACGGCATTTTTAAAAAGATAACAAAATTTTTCGTTATGGTTTTTGATTAAAAAAATACTAATTAGTTTTTTTCAAAAGCCAAACGAAATAGCCCTATGCGGACTTTATTTATCTTTTATTTCAAAAAAGAAACGTTGAAATCGGATCTTAATTGTTATGTGAAAATCGATTTGTTCATAGGCTCTGTCATTGCCCCAGTGTGGAGGCGTAGGGTGAAAACCGTACCGGTCAGGTTATAGACTTTTTGGCAGCTTGTCGGCGATGCGCTTGTCGAGCATAAACCAAACCATTGCTCAACACAGTTTCTATCCTGACGCAAACGCGAACGCCCGTTTTTGCGTTCGAAAGGCGTGAGGTTAGACTTTTTGGCAGCGTGTCAGCGATGCGCTTGTCCAGTGTGAACCAAACCATTGCTTAACACAGTTTCTATCCTGACGCAAACGCGAACGCCCGTACGCATTTCGTTTTGCGTTCGAGCATGCACGAACCTTGACGCTGGTTATGATTGGGGGAACCTTGGCAAGCACAGCAGGTCGGGAGTCGGGTAATACGCGAGGCAGACCCACGAATTTACAAAATCTCAACCGACCTGCACAGCGCTCGCATAGTGTCGGATCGATCCGGTTTCTTGACGATTAGCGGAAACGGATGAGTGACACGAGCAGCGAGGGAATGATTAGTGGAGGGAAAAAATCAGCAGAGGAAAAAAGAAAAAAGGAAGAGGGGAATGAAGAGTTAGAGGGGGGGGGGGGGGTAAAATATTAAGAAAAGGATAAAAAGAAAAACACCGGAAAGAGATAAGGGTAAGGGGAACTTGCTGCCAAAGATTGAAGAAATGTTTCAGGATTTAGAGAGGAGACATGTGGGATGCTGAAGGATATGAAAAGGCAAGGGGGCGCGAGCTGAAGGAGGAGGTACAAAAAATACGAAAGAAATGGGAAGAGTGGAAAGAATTATGGAAACTACGACTGAGACAATAGGTACCCAGAACGCAAGAGAAGGTGGGGTGATCTTGTATGTAGAGAATAAGAGGCTTCGTAGTAGATTGACACAGATCGAAAGACGAAATGAAAGGGAGCAAAGATCGAAGAGGAAAAAGAATGTGATAATCAAGGGACTGATAATGAACAGTTAAACGGGGGAGGAAGAGGTTGTTTTCTGGTGACATTAGGGTGTGAGGAGGATAGGTTTGAAATAATGGGCAAAAGGAAGTTGTTGAAAGGAAGAGCAGAGAGAATAGAAGAAGATCTGACATGGCAGGAAAGGACAAGAAAATGGCTAGCTGAGCAGAGGGCATGGGCGGAAAGAAGGAACGGTAGAAGGGTAATAATAGGGAGAGATAGAATTTGGGTAAACGGAGAGATGTGGATCTGGGACGAAGAAATAGAAGAATTGAAGTAGGAGAAGATAGACACGTGAGAGTGGCGTTCTGGAATGTCTCAAGATTAAAAAACAAGGATAAGGGTTTCTGGGGGGAATGAACAAAATGGCACATAATAATTATGAGCGAAACTTGGACGGATGGGGTAAGGAAAAAAATGGTGGCAGAGGAAGAAAAGGGAGAGTATGTGGAAGAAAAGGACGGAACCATGGCGAGAAGAATAAAAGTAGGAAAAGTGGTTGTGGTTGTTGTATGCGTGTGCAGAAGAAGAGGAGAAGAGGGAGGATGGAGAACAATAAGAAAATGGACAGATAAAAGGGAGGAGGGGTTGGTGCTGATAGGGGGGACCTGAATGCATGTACTGGGGCACAAGGGGGAGAATTGTGGAATACGGAAAAGAAGGGCTTCATAAGAAACTCGAAACACAAAGAAACAGATCGGGAGGGTAGGAGGCTTCTGGACTTGTTGGGAGAGGCGGGGTGGTTTATTTGTAACGGCAATACCAGAGGGGAGGATGAAGGGGAATTTACGTACGCAAGTATAGGAGACACCGGAATAGACTACATTCTGGCAAAAGAAAGAATAAGGAAGTTTATGGTTAGAATGGAAGTGGGCAATGAGATAGGTTCAGAGCACTTTCCGGTGATCACGACATTGAAGCGTGGACGTCCAAAGCGCGGTAGGAGAAAAAAAGAAAGAATGGGGGAAAAGAAATTGAAAATGGGCAGATGGGGGGAGGAAAAGTTAAGAGAATTGAGAGAAAAAAATAGGAAACGAGGACATAGGGAGTAGGGAAGAGGAAGGAGTAGAGACGCTGCTCAAAAAACTTTAAGAAGTGATTGATAAGGTACGGGAAGAGGTGAGACCGAGAGAAGAAAAGGGGCAGGTTAGGAGAGGCTGGTGGGACGATGAATGCAGGGAAAGTAAAGATAGGATGAAGGAGAAAATGGAGACAAGGGTAAATGTAACAAGAGGAACTCAACGGGAGAAAGAGAAAACACGAAAAAATGATAAGGGGAAAAAAGCAGAAGGAGCAAGAAAGTTACAAGGAAGAGGTCAAGATTGCGGTAAAGGAAGGGTGGGAGTGGGAAGTGATAAACAGGGAACGACGGGAAAGGAAGGGTATAAATGAAGAAATCGAGATGAAAGAGTGGACGAAGTATTTCAAGGGTCTGTTAGGGGGTGTGGAAAATAGGGTTAAGGGGGAAAGAAGAAAAATGGTAGCGGGTGATGAGGGCAGCTAAAACGAGATTAGTAGAGAAGAGGTGAATGAGGCAACTGTAAGGCTGAAAAGAAACAAGGCCACAGGGGAGGATGGCTTGGAAAATGAAGCACTAAAATAAGGAGGGTTAGGGGTGAAAGAAGAGATATAGAGGATCTGCAACAAGGTGTGGAGAGGATAAGGGTGGCCGGAGGAATGGAAGACAAGGCTGATAGTACTGTTGATTAAAAAAGGAGAGGGCAAACGGGTGGAGGAATATAGAGGTATCACACTCATGTCGGTGGAGTACAAAATTTATGCAGAAGTTCTTAGAAGGAGGTTGGAAAGACAGGTGGAAGAAAAGGGAAGTATACCACACAACCAAACGGGCTTTAGGAAAGGCATGGGGACCGCAGACAACATCTACGTGCTTAACTATTTAATCAATAGGAACCTAGGGCGCAAGAAAGGCAAATCAGACGCACTGTTTGTAGATTTCAAGGCAGTATTTGACTCAGTTAACAGGAGGGTGTTATTGACAGCCATGAAAGAGAGAGGAGTAGACGAAAGTTTGATAGAGAGGATAAAATTAATATTTGTGGAAACTAAGATAAGCGTGAAGATAGGAGAAAAGAAAGGAGAAGAATTCTGGACGGGAAGGGTGCTCAGGTAAGGGTGTCCGTTGAGTCCACTTCTATTTCGTGTTCTTCTGGCAGACTTAGAAGAGAAGATGGAGAGGAAAGGGAAAGGAGGGGCAAGACTAGGAACAAGGAAAGTGCATTCACTCGCATATGCAGATGACGTATTGCTAGCAGCGGATGATGAAAGAGGAATGAATCTGATGATGAGAGTGTTCGAAGAGTACGTGAGAGTAAATGATCTGACAGTGAATGTGAATAATACTAAGACTAAGCAGGTGAGAAAGAGATTAGAATGTGCGAATAAAGTGATGGGACATGTATGAGGAATAGGTTTCAGAAGATTCAAGGATAACTAGAGGATGAAAGTATGGATGTTCGATGTGCTGTTATGGTAAATGTTAAGCTATGGAGTGGAAATTTGGGGTTGGAAACAACATAAGAGAGTGGAAAGTCTGCAGGAGAGATTTTTAAGATGGGTTATGGGAGTGAGTTGGAGCTGCCCAGGTTATATGCTGAGGGAAGAAATAGGACGAGAAAAAATGATGATCAGACAACTGAAAAGAGCCTGCAATTTTGAAGAGAAACTAAGAAGGGGAGAGGGAAGGAGAATTGCACAAGCGTATGCACGGGAGGTTATGAATAAGGAGAGGAGGGGAAATATGGGACGTTCGAAGTGGGAAGAGGAGATATATAATTAGGTTTGAGTGTGGTATGCAAGTGAGGGATAGAGGGTGGGAGGAAATAGAGAAAGAGATCAAGCAAGGGAGGAAAGATGGAAGAAAATCGTGGAGTCAAGGAACAACAGCTAGTATCGAATGGTTAAGATGCAGGAGGAACCAGAGTACCTGAGAAAGATTAAAAAAGAGAGCAAATGGAATAGAATGGTGAGATTCAGAATGGCAGAGGGCGTAAGAGCATACAACTACTGGATGAATGAGGAAGAGAATATGTGTAGTGTGTAGGTATGGGCAGGAAACATGGTTGCATGGTGGATTTTGAATTGAAATGGTCAAGGGGATGAATGGATGAAGAAACTGGAAAATTTGAGAGAGAGAGAGAGAGAGAGAGAGAGAGAGAGAGAGAGAGCTGGTAGCAAAGGGTAGGAAAAAAGAGCCATAAAATGACTCCTACAGGAGAATTAGGAAAAAGAGTTGAGGAATCGAATCCAATTGAGATTCATAATGGGAAGGAGAAACCGAAGCCCAGGGCAAGGTCGCAAGCGCTTAGAAGTAAGAATGGTGATTAAGATGAGTAGTAGCGAATAGGTGGTAAGATAGTATATAAGGTTGTTCGTAAGAATATATGTAATGGTTATGTAAAGATTCTCAAATCTGTAAAAGGGAGAGAGTATAAACAAATCATGAGAAGCACATATGTTTTAATTATTATTTATCTATGTATACTGATACGCTAGTTATAAGTGTGTACATATCTTTTTCATTATTTAGTGATTTTATTTACACGCTGTTATTTTTATATTAAATTTTGCATTTTATGGATTTAGTTAAAATTTTAAATTGTTATTAATAAATTAGATCTCCAGAATTTAAAGTACAAATTTAAAAAAAGATATAGAAAGTAAAGATTATTTGAATTTTTTAATGAAAATAATTGTTTAATGCTTTTTATGCTTTAAACTGATGAAACAATTATTACCTAATTAATTTTATTCTCAATATTAAATTACAAAAAGATTGAATTTTAATTTATTTCAATTAAGTAATAAAAATGGATAATTCCCTTCACGTTTATGCAGTTAAATATTCCCTATAATTTTTACAATAAAATTTTATGTATATTTAACATACCTCCATTTCAATTTTATAATTTTGCAAATATTTGTTATTGTAAAATGAGTATCTTAATTCAATTTTAAAAATCATATGTACATATGTTTTATTTTTTTTCTGGGGTTATGGCCATCTCAGAGTACCACATGATACATTTTTGGCACGTTTGTGATGTGGTGCAATGAGTATCTGAATTCATTAAAAAAATTGTATGATGCATATGTTTTAATTTTTTCTGGCATTAGTTTAAAAGGTTCTTAATAAATCAAATTTTCAGATATGGAAGTGCAAATTTAAAAAAAATATATATATATAAATTAAAAACTATAATTATGTTTCAATCAAATTAATTGTTTGGTTTATTTAACTAAGTAACATAAATTGATTAGTTACTCGAAGGTTATGTAATTGAATATTGGCTACAATTTGTATAATAAATATGTATTTATGTTTAAAATAATTCTTTAACAATTATATCATTTTTTTAATGTTTTTGATGTTATGAAATGAGTACAGTACCGCCAGAATTGTCAGTCTACTAACAAAAAAATCGTATTAAAAACATGCCTCTTTTTTTCGTGATTATCCGCATCGGTGAATCGCAATTCCAGCGTTGAACACTAAATTATGAGCACGTAATAAATACATAGTTTAATTTTAGTTAATTTCCAAGAGGAGCTCGTGAATGTATTATTTAATTTATTTATATACGCATATTATAATTTCAAAATTATTCATATTTAATGTAATGTAATGTTTTTTCTGAAATAAAGATACTTCCAAACAAACGAAGAGATTTGCAATCGTTAGACAATGAATAAAACTGGTTGATATAACAATTTATATTCAATCTTAATTAATTTCATAAGCAACCATGTTTTCTTCTTGAAAGTATACTTTGTTGAAAGACCTGTCGTTTTGTCTTTGTATAGGAGCTTTATTTTAAATTAAAAAAAAACCTTTTTTATCATCAATTTTGAATATGACGTTAGAACCCTCTAACTCAAATTGATTTAGAGTTTAAAATTAAAAGCAGGAGCTCTTACGCGCGCGGCGCGCGCATCTAATTTGTTTACGTGCAATTATTTTATTTGAAAATGAAGTTCGATAAAGGAGGAGGGTCAATAAGGCCGGTTTTTGGGACATCTACTGATTGGTCTCAAAAGTGTTTTATTTTATTTATCTAAGTAGGTCTCATAATCCCTTAAAAGCATTTTTCCTGAAAATTACTTGATTTCAAGAACTAGGCATTTGTAAGTTCGTGTTCTACATGGGTTTTCGCACTTTCATTCAAATCATGCTGGATTTCACATTGTTAGTATTGCACGCGCAAGATCGTACTTTGTCAAAAACTGCGCACATATATGCGTTACAACATATGTTAAAGCCATCATTTTTCTCGAGGTACTTAGCCTTTAAAATAAGGCTTATTTTTATACTCTATTAGGTCCGTGACCATAAAACGAGTACAAATGTGCTGCTTTATCAGATTTATTAGCAATAATTTCTATAAAATGATTGAAACAAACTTGGAGAGACGTGTTTCTAAGAAAAAATATATTAGATCAGGATCAATCAGAACTTATGGTCAATGAGAAGCTACGTACTCTGCAAGAGTTTTGTTAGTCAGAATCGGTTTGTTCATCTGAATATGATGTTCCTTCTCCTTCATCTTACGACCAACACGATGCGTCATTCAAATGACTTTCGAATTCACGGGAAGGTCTGCGAGTGTTTTGGTGATATCTGGAGTAACCAAGATACCACAGAACACTGGCAATATGAGCGCAACATCCTACCACTCTTGCACCACTTTTGCACTGGCAGTAACAACCACTTATCGGATTGGGTCCAGCATTAGTTTCTATCCATAAGTTATACACATTGGAAGATGTATGAGCTTGCTTCAGCTGATGTACTGGTATTTTGATTCCTGCAAAAGTGAGATGCTGTGCTTCTCATTTCGATGATAATGGGTTTCTTAAGAAAGAGTCTCTTGCGTCAATTCAAGCCACCTCTGATTTTATTTACATGAACACAGATTCGATTTCTAAGCTTCTGAATGATTTGCGTAAAGTACGTTCGACAAAAGGTCGTTCTGTGCGTATGTGCTTAGCATTATTGTTGATCAAGTTGCTCAAGGGTCTTTCTAATGCGATTTTATCCATTATTTTTTTTGCATAAAAAAGCGAAGAGTTGGCAGAGGAAATACGACATCAAGGACAGTTCTGATATCCTCCTTTGTTCCTCATCATCTTGGTATAGATCGCATATCTCCCGAGTCAGTCATTAAGGACCATACTACGTCAACGGCAAAAAGGCTATTCGCAAATGGACAAGATGTATTTATTCTTGTCTCTGATAATACATACATGTTTGTGCAAAAGAGAAGCAGTTACTCGTTTCAAAGACGGACTTATTTTATTCATAAAGAAAAGAATCTGGTCAAACAGATGATGTTAGTAACGACGACAGGATATATAGTGGATGTTTTCGGTACGCATTTTTCTGATGGCAAGATCAACGACGCTAGAATCTTTGACAGTCTTTTAAAACAAGACTCAATGAAACTGCGTAAATAAATGCCCTCAAACTTTGTTATTGTTGCTGATCGCGGTTTTCGAGACTCTCTGAAGTTCTTAGAAGATCTTGGATTCATTTCCAAAATGCCTTATTTTCTCCAAGTGATGTTTTTCTAAATAGTCCAATCCCGTACATAGGGGATTACCTCAGAATAGTCTGTGCACTTTGTAATGCTTTCCAGCCTCCCGGAATTCATGACAATCCCGATGATCAACTGATCGCTGAAAGAATGTTCCTATTCGCTTCGCAGCCTAATCACCTTCAAGAACGAGCAGAAAAAGAAAAGTGGGAAAAAAGAAGGGCATCGAGGCTTCCTATAACGCAAGAGATACTACCTAATTTTCCTAGGTTAACTCTTGATGAGTTGCGATACATCACACTCGGAGTGTATCAGCTGAAGCAAGCTCTTATCGTATTCCAAGGAACATTTAGCGAATGATGGAATGTACTCCCTTCTTCTCCACAAACAGGAGCAAGGCATTTAGGCGAGCGGTGCACCCCTAAAAATACGTATAAGAAAACGAGTTGACCGACCAGATAATTTCGCCAGGATGAAACCTTTTTTAATCGATGTATTATGTTGTTGCGAACAAAAAACCTCAGTGACATTTTTTCGTAACAATGCGTGAAAATAAACTCGTGAAATTCACCAATTCTCCACGAGCGGGCGAGTAGCCGCAAATCAAAATATCGATTCGCGAACTATTGATATAGCAACTGTATACTTTTTAATTAATGATAGTATCGCCTGGTTATCTACGATTACGAATTATACATTACATTTGAATTAAAAATAAAGAAATTAATTGTTGATACAAGAAATGCATATAATAATAGCTATTCATTTATTTATTTATTCTTACAAAAAATATACTTTTGTATTTGAATATAAACTATTATAACTGTTATATAAAAAAATACGGTATTCAAACAAAATTTAAACTAACCGCGCTCTTGCAAGCCTCCGCGTGCGATGTTCACTTGTTAATTGTCATGACTTATGTAAACAAGCGCAGCGGATTAGACGGCAAAGATTAGTGAATCTCAACATGGTGTAAAAAATAGTGTATATTCGCTATAATATTCGCCCTGTCATCATATAATAATCGATTATTAGAACACAAAACTGTATAAAACTGCACCAAACTGTAGGTAAGTTATCGGAAAGTATTCTTCTGTTATTCGTTATTTAATACATTATTTATTGTTCAATATAGCTAGTACTATAATAGCATCGTCTCATCATGGATAAAGATAAGTCTTTAAAAAAACGAAGTACAGAAAATTCGAAACAAGATGAACCTTCGAGGAAAATACTTCGTTCAACGTTAAATGAATTTGATTGGTAGTCTCTTTGTTTTCTGTGTGGCTTTTAAAAAAAAAAGGGGGGAACTCGGTTCTTCAACGCGTATCACCTGGGTATTGGTTTTATGTGAAAAATGACTTTCGTGGATTTCATCAAATGTCGACGTTTTGAGGCCCCCTGAGTCAGGAAGATGGTATTTACGTCGGTGTCTGTCCGTCTGTCGTCGTTGTCGTTGTCCTTGTCATCTGTATATCGCATAACTTTGGAAAGACTAATCGGATTGGATTGCGCCTTGGCACACTGTTTCAGGGTCCAAAAAGAAAGATCGAGTTCGTTAACCAGCTATTTTGGCTAGCAATTCAAAAAGTTTGAGCATTTTCAAAATTTGTTTGGAATATTTTTTTCAAAATTCAGAAATTCCATGGACGGCTATTCATAGTACTCAAAAATTAATACAATTTATCGTATTGACTTTTTTCGATGAAAGGAAAATTGTCAGAGTTGTAGCATTTTCAAAATCCCCCCAAAAAAGCGAAAATTAGAATTTTAAGCCAAATAAGGCATGATATGAAAAAAAGTCAAGAAAAGAAAAACGTTACTTTTTGATGGCCCTACAAGATTATCATGACGACTTTTTGAGTTTTCTCAAAAAATCGAAAATTCAAATTTTGTTCGCACAAAAAATAATGAATTATTACATTCTCATCATAATGAGAAGGTATTGGTTTCATGTGAGAAATGAATTGCGTGGATTCCATCAAATGTCGACTGTATATCGCATAACTTTTGAAAGACTAATCCGATTGGATTGCGCCTTGGCACACAGTTTCAGGGACCAAAAAGAAAGATCGAGTTCGTGAACCAGCTATTTTGGATAGCAATTCGAAAAGTTTGAGCATTTTCAAAATTTGTTTGGACCATTTTTTTCAAAATTCAGAAATTCCATGGACGGCTATCCGTAGTACTGAAAAAATAAAACTTTAAGTCAAAAAATAGGATTAAAAATGAAGAAATCAAATTTTTGAAAAAACGACCGAGAGACGAAGTAAATGACAAAAAAAGTTGTTCTGACAAAAAATATCTTCAAATATGTTATAAGCTCTTGTTATAAAAATATATTAAAAATAAAAAAATTAACTTTTTGGAAAAAGGACACAAACTAGAACATTTTATTTAACAAAATTTTTCGGCTAAATTATATCTAAAAATTTGCTTAAAACCACCTCATGCTATGATGCGTATTCTTATTTTAAATCGTGAAAAATAACATTAAAAATAAATTAAAATTATGAAAAGACGACACAAGTTACAAAAAAAAGTTTAGTGCCATGTTTTTCTTAAATAGCTTGCGTTTTTTTCAAATTGTAAGAACAAGCCAATGAAAATACGTATGTTTCAGTCCCTAAGCATGTTATGAATTGCAATAAGATAAATTTATTATAGTGACACATTTTTCAAGGTAGCTGAGAACAAAATTTAATTCAAAATAAGAAATAAATATTAAAGTAATCATGAAGAAGAAAATGTGTACATTATTTTGTATTATCTGAATTAGCAGCCCCAGGCCGAGGTACAGCAATAAATATAATATGAAGTTAATATAATAAAGTTGAAAATAATGTTGAAAATAATGTTGAAAAGTTCGCATTTTCGACAAAATCGAGTGCGGAGCACGAGACACGTGATGAGAATGTGTTCGTTCAAGCCGAAGGAGCTTTAACAAAAGAAAATCACAATCACCAAATTACAGTTGTTGCTGCTTTGACCTTTAATTTTAAAAGGCCTGCGCACGAACGTGGGGGAAATACAAAGACTGAGCGCGTAGCGCGAGGTACATACGTTATCGAGCGCGAAGCGCGAGATAAATATATTATCGAGCGCGAATATTTTTCGGCATATTTTTTTTACCTGCAATAGGCCAAACTATTCCCGTTCAGGAAGTTTATACGTTTTAAATATGCTTATGAAATTACCAGAAGAAGTAAAAAAAGAATTTGAAGCTGGAAACTTTGCCATTAACTTAACACCTGGAGCTTTTAAAGGTATATTTTCCGATATGGCCACAGAAATGACGGTTATCAAAAATACGAAAGCTGCAGATGCCGGTATTTCAGGTCTTACTAGGAAACCTGCTGCTATACTGAGGTGGACGCTAACTCAAAACATTGTTGGAGAATATGCATCTGAAATGCATAATCGAAATAATATTCAAGATGCCAACAGTGCTTATAATAATTATGTTAACGAAGGGAAAAAGCAGTCATTATTCCACAGAGATGAAGAAGATGCTTTAAAAATGTTAAATTATGTCAATAGTCACATGTCTGATCCCTTTTCTTTGGAAAAGTATTCACCAAATTTAATCAACATAAGCACTGGAGCTATTTCCTTACCGAAATATCCCATAGTCTATTAGATGTCTTAAGTGTTGGTACAGACAAAATGTTGGAATTTCTAAAAATACTTGAAAAAACTAACGAAAAATCTTTCCATGATCCAATTAAAAGAAATGATTTTAAAAAAAATAGCGAAATGCTTAAATCTACGGTTTACAAAATCAATGGTCAAGAAATTCGTAAATTATTTAAACCAGAAACTGTGTTTCAAAGAGCTTTGATGGTAAGTGATAACAGGCCAAATGTTAATCTGAAAATAATAATGAGTGTACCATTGACGGATATTCCATGTGTACTTTTTAAACCTGATGGTGCGAGAAGAACAACATCTAAATCTGATCTTATGCATTTACTAGAAAGAAATATTCATGACAATATAAAATCTGATAAGCCATCATTACAAAAATATAATTGTATAGTAATAGATGGCATGGCCGAGCTTCAGAAATTAAACTCTAATAATCTTGTGACTTTCAATGACGTAGGTCATCAAATAATGCAGAAAATTATTAGAAAATTGTATGATGGAGATGAAATTCATTTAATTTTCGATCGTTATGATGATTGCGGTGTCAATCCAAAACAACAAGAGAGATTTACTAGGTATGGTAATGGTAGCCAAGCAGTAGAAATAACGGGCAGCAGACATGTTCGAGGCTTTAAAAAAATATTGGCAAGTAATGAAAACAAATCTAATCTGACAAATTTCATTTGCAAGTATTTACAGGAACATCTCCCAAGTTCCGAGATAATGACAAATGAA
>CAKNWT010286839.1:0-14599 GCA_932066315.1 Andricus coriarius | reverse complement strand
AACTTCGTGAAAAATTTGTTTTCCTCAAATAGGATATATACGTGTCGCTTATTACATTTGAAAAACAACGTATTTCATAGCTGAGAGATTCTGCTACTTAAAGTTTACCACCAAAATATTATTGTTCGGCATAGCACGATCTAATCTTACTGTTAAAATATTTCATTGGAGTGATGAACTTCTTGAAAAACTGTTTTTATTAAGAGTAAGAGAAACTCGATGCGATTTTTGTGATTTAGAATTAATAAATGTATAATATAAACAGCTAACAGATTATTAATGTAAAATTCTTTATTAAATTAATTAAATTGAAATATAATTATTTTTAAGTTTCAAAACACCTTTCAATATAAAAATACAAAACTATCTAAAGCTTTACGGAATTTAAAATGATGTATTAAAACTTTTATTTTAAAAAGTAACGCCAAGGTAACTCGTCACTTTTTTCAGTAACGGTAACGGTGCGGTATCGCGTCACTTTTGACAAGTAATGTGGCAAACACTGATAGTTGCTTGAAAAATAGAATAAAATTTTCGACTCAAGTTCTGCCTGGAATCCAGCAACCATTTATACACTGCTGTATACAGCACTCTGGACTCAAGTTATAACTACTCCCAAAAAGGTTGAAGTCCCAAAAGCGTCGGACCTTCGATTTTTTTGAAACTACGTATACTTCTGTATTTAGACACGCTGATTACGAATATGATATTTAAAATTCGCATAAATTTGATTTTCATGGAAAAAATTGTAAAAAACGTTTAAAAACATGGTTTTTTCCATTTATTTTCATATATAATGGAAATTTCGAAAAATATTTTGGTCAAAAGTTGTAGATCTTATCACAGTGCACATTTTATGTTATAATAATTTTTAGCTTATGTGTAATTGTTTTCGGGATATTCGAAGTTGAAGATGGAAAGTCACAAACATTTCATATTTCTTAAATTATTCCTGTTGCCTATCACAGGGGTGCCTTCCTGCAGCCCATTAAAGGTTGGAAAGCGGACCCTATGTGACCTACAGCCCTGCTACTAATCACACAAATGGGGTAGGTCGAATAGGTTGCCCTTTCCAACATCTCAGGGAGGGGGGCGTGAAAGCACTCCTGCGACTGGTCACAGAAATAGTGTGGATCACATAGATTCCCTTTCCAACGTCTAATGGGGTACAGGAAGGCAGCCCTGTAATAGGTCAGTAATACTTTACGAAATATGAAATGTATGTGATTCTCCATATTCAACTTCGAAAATCCTGGAAACTGTTATGCATAGGCTAAACATTTATATTGCATAAAATGTGCATTTTTATGAAATCTACAACTTTTGTCAGAAATATTTTTCAAAATTACCATTATTTATGGAAATACGTTAAAAATCCATGATTTTATACGTTTTTTATGGGTTTTCCCATGAAAATCAAATTTTCTTTAATTTTTACTATCATATTCGCAATCAGCGGGTCAAAATACATAAGTAAACCTAGTTTCATCTCAACAAGTGTTCGAGTATTTTTATTATACTATTTGTTTATGTTGATTTATTATACTATGTACTATAACTAAAAAACTACGCTTAGAACATATGTATTTCGATTTTTTCTTATATTTTCACTCCATCTCCATGTTATACGTATTTGAAATTGCAGGGAATTTTTTGTTGACTGGACAGAACATTATTTGTATTTCGAATTTTGTATGATTGTTGAATACCAAAAACTATGTTAACAAAAATTTGACATAATTTTTTGACCCAATAGAATAATTTGGAATTTTCAAATTCCAGGATGAAACAGAAGACATTAACCGATTTCAATTTTTTTTTGATTTCTTAAAAACTAAACCACAATCGTTTTTTTGGTTTACTCTCTTAAGCTGAACCAGTGAAATTGTTACTGGTTGAATCAGTATTTTGAATTATCACTGGGAAACCAGTGATTTTTCCACTTTGACTGGATGAACCAATATGTGATTCCACTAAAATAGCGCTACTGATTGTACAAGTGACGCCAAATGGTAGATTGAACCAGTGATATAGCGCTTCACGCATGTGGAAATTTTATCATAGGCCTAAGTGCGTCAAAGTCTGGAAAAAATAGGCCTTGACCTGGCATTCAAGCCTGAGTCAAGCTAAAATGAAACGCTAAATCTGGCCGCAAAGCCTGTCACGATTGCCAGGTTAGATCGCGGAGCCTGACCCAGATTTGACCCTAGTTTAGTATCGATTCCTAAGCATTTTATTCTAGGACTGTTTG
Source organism: Andricus coriarius (assembly GCA_932066315.1). NCBI lineage: Eukaryota > Metazoa > Arthropoda > Insecta > Hymenoptera > Cynipidae > Andricus > Andricus coriarius. The sequence goes on along the minus strand of CAKNWT010286839.1, from coordinate 12,348 downwards.
TTCAGTTTTCTAATAAAAATTCGAAATCGAGTTCTTGAATCTGTGTGACTGCCCAGATTCGGAGTAACTTAACTTTATGTTGCTTCAGGTATTAGTTTCGAATAACTTCAATTAATAATATATTTGCCTCTACATAAATGTACTATACTTATAGCGTCGTGGATTAGAGTTTAGAATTACGCTAGCGTAGCATCTACATATTACTTATAATTAATTTACTTATATACGAATTCCATACGTAAATTTAGAATAGAGGCCCTTGCTCGATGTCTCCGGATTCTTCGTATGATTTTTATTATTTTAGGCATTTTGCGGATTTGTAAAGTTACACTTTTGTAAATAATCAACAGGTTTCACAGTGGATAATCTAGCCAAGGTCATGCACTGAGAAAAGCTTCATGATTGATACTTAGGAATTTTTATGCCCTTGAAGGCTGACTAGCTCCAGACCTGGGCCAGACTAGCCTGTCTAGACGATAAGGAACAAGAATAACTTTTTTATAGTTCTAATATTTTATTTTGAGTAATTTTAGATACTCTGGCAATTTTTCGAAAATGGTAGAAAAAAATTTGTTGATTGACGATTAGATGTTTCGATATCATGGAAAGCTGAGCAGCGCCAGATATGGGCCAGACTAGACTGTCATGAGAAAAATAAGAAAAAAAATTAAACGTAAAAATATTAATTTCTTATGATGTATAATTTCCGACGCCCTGTCAATTTTTCGTAAATAGTATAAAATTTAGCTGATTGACTGTTAGAAATGTTGATGTTGTGGAAAGCTGACTAGCGCCAGATCTAGGCCAGGCTAAACTAAACTTAAAACGAAAGATCAACACGATCGATTCACTTTATTGGTAATTGTTTAAATTGTTTTTTAATAATAAGATGTAACTTTTGACTGCCGTAATGCAGAAAAGTGTCGTTTTTTGCCAATTCTTCGACAAATTTAATTAGCTCCTCTTATATTATCAATTTTTATTACTTACCCATAATTTTTCAAGCAATCTATATTTGTTTAAATACTTTTTTCGACAAAACACACCATGTTTTTACTTTTTGTAATTACATGAACTAATTAGTGAATCTGTCTTGTTGATTTTCGATTTACATATAATAGTTCAAGTTACTTAAAGAAGGTGCAAATTTTTGATATTTTTTACGACAAAAATGTTCAAGCAAATCACAATTGTTTGAAAAATGATGCGTCAGTAATGAAAAGTATTAAAAGAAAAGCAACTAATATGAGTTTAAAAATTTGCAAAATACTACACTTTTCTTCATTATTCTAGTCAAGAGTTACATTTGAATAATACAAAAATTGTTTAAAAATACAAAATGGTTCAAATAATTTAAATTACCATAACTTCCTTACTTTTTAATAAAACGTATTTATATTATTCGTCAGTCGATTCGCCTCGAGTCAAGGAATCTTTTATATCATTGCATCAACTTTGAATTATGATAATGAAAATAGATTTACTTCAAAAAAACTAGTTTCAAAATATTATAAAGTGCTACAAAAAAGTAATAAATATTTTTAGAAATACTTTCGGCAGTTTTTAGATATTAAAAGTGAAAATAATCCCTCCTCGTATTATTGTGGTCACAAAAGAGTGTGACATCCACAAACACATACACACATACATCCGGACACTTGGTTAGAAAATTATATTAGAAACACTGAGCTACGTGCGATATATGATAGGAATTTTTATTATATAATGTATATATATAATAATAATTTATATATAATAGAAATCAAAATATGCACTCTTTTTAAATTTGCAAAACGTTCGAAACTGGAAGGAAAGTTATGTTGACTTTTAACGTAGCACAGTGGGGCACTGCTCTGCTTGAATCTAACGAACATTTTTCTGAGTGCCGGTTTGTTACACAGTCTTGTAAAATGTATTAAATGAGCACAAAAAATTAGAATTATTGCACAAATTGCTGTCCATGTGTTTCCGGCAGTGTGATTAGACTGATTGACTAATCATAACACTATCATAATGATATATGCTTATGCTCTTGTATCACAGTTACGTGTTTCGGCTTTCACTTCCTAAATAACCAATATTAGCTAGCATAACATTAAAATTGATAAGCACTTTTTAATATATCTAGAATTATAATCAAAAAGCTAATTTCACTTTGCTGTAATTCTTGAAAAATAATTTCCGACAGATTTTTAAACTATAAACCATCAATATCGTAATATAGAATAGGCAAGAGAGTTTAATATGTTTTATAATTAACATGAAAATTATATTTTACGAGCTTGCGCATATTTACTCTAACGTAATGTGCATCGCAAAAAGCATATTTGAGAAGTCTGCCATCTATGCCGGAAGGAAAATCCATTTCCCTAAACTACATTTGTATTTACTGTTTCCATGATGCGTTAACAAAATTCTCCCAAAGAATATTCTCTCTTCACTGCATACAAAATATCAAAATAATCAATAATGTGCTTAGGAGTTTCCCGATTAAACCATAATATCTACATTTGCCTCGTCTTCACTGTTAAAACTATGGTCCCATTTTAATTGAGCATCACTTTTTTAGCATCCCGTTACCAGGCGCGGATCCAGAGAAGGGCCACGGTGGCTTGCCCCCCCCCCCTCCCCCCCAAAAGCCCAGACTAGAATTTTTCAAAAAGGATAATTGAAGTTTACTATCCCAGTAAAATGAAACTAATTTGGGAGGATTGCGGCGAATTAACATGTTTCAATTCACCCGAATTTGGCTTTCTGATTCGCTGAAACGAACTCATTTCGATCAAAAATTAATAAAAATTGCATGCCTCAAGTCTCGAACCAGCGACACCAAGTGTATAGGTCTAGAGAACGACCACTGAGCTAGGGGAATCATTATTATATATTTACAACAGACCCTATATACCCCTCCACCTTAGTCATACATTAAGAATTCAATTGAATAGGTCAGTTTTTAACTGTATTCGCGCTGGCGAATTCTGGCGAATTGGAGCTTGACTTAAAATCTCGCTTATTGAAATGAATTGGCCGACACTGAAATTTAATCGTGTTGACACATTTAAATGATATTTGAAGACTATATTACTCTTCACGAATTTACACACATAAAAAGCAAGAAAATTGCCATCACGATTACTGGGACTCAGGTCACGATTACTGGGATGTTTACCTTAATTGCATAAATTAAAAAAGAATAAGACTTGAAAATCGGAAGCTAGTGCGCTTTAAAAATGGAAAAATTAGTTTAATTAAGATGAAAATTGAAACGTTAAGTCTAAAAACATCTTTAAAAATAATTAAAAAACTCCAGAGAAAGCTTACTTTTTTTGAATTTATCAATATTTCTAAAAACATTAAAATGTGTTTACTTTATTGAATGGAAATATAATTAAAATACTTCAATGTCAGAATTATTAAACACTATATAATTTTAGTTGTTTCTTTGAAGAAAAATTGTTAAGCAACCAAGCACGAAATACGTATTATCATTGGAGAAGCATAGTTATATTCTGAAATATCATAACTCAAGGGTGGCCGCTGGACTCGGAAACCGGGAGATGATCGGAATTTGTTGAGAGCGGGAAATTACAGTGAATTTATATTTTGACTGGGATTTTCACAATTATTTAAAAGAAAAATCTATCCAATCTCTTGAAAAATTACACATTTCGTATCACAAGATAATGAAATTTAAAATAAGTTTGATTTCAACCTTTTTTTAAATGCTAAGTTGAGTCGTTAACTTCTTCAATTATGAAATCATTCAGTTTACAATGTGTAATTCTAAAATCTTTTACCATCCAAATTTTCCATTTTACGTCTTCATTTTTAAGGGTACATTTTGAATTAAAAGAATGTTGAAATGCCGTTTTGAAGACTTACACAATACAAGATTAATATATTTTGAAACTGAAATTTGTTGACAAAAAATGGTTTAAGTTAATCAAGTGTAAATATAAATTAATTAATGATTTTCAAATTCGAACTGTACTTCATGTATTCGAATTCGAACAATAATTGATTGATTTGATAGGGCGATTCTGAATTTGATAAAATTAAACAATTTACAGATTTTGACGTTAAAAATTGAACTGTTTCGATTTGAAAGCCTTAGTAGTTAATCAAATGTAAACTTCCGATTAAAACTTTATACATTTATCTGTTGTTTCAGTCTAGAATATAAAATTTTTAACGACTTCAATTTGAAAATTTGTAATTAGAAAAAGAACAATTTTTATTAGATAGCAATGTTCGACTGTTTATTTTAAATGAACAATTATGAATGAAATATATAAAAATTAACAATTTGAAACTGAATGGTTTGAAACAGAAAGCCTTGAATCTTTGAAATTTTGGAGAGCTAAACTTAAACTTTGAAAGTTACAATGTTAATTGTAATTCTTCTAATTAAAAAAAATTTATTTGTAAGGGAAAATGTTGAATTTTGATGTGTAAATATCAAATAAAAATGTATTCATTTAGAAGAAAATCGAGTAAGTTGAGAAGACATTTAGAAGTATTTAAATAAATTTTTGAAGCTTTTAAGGATTTTGAAAGGTTTAAGATAATACAAATATTGTCTTAATATTCATGGGAAAATTTTAAATGATTTTTATTTTCAAAAATTAATTTAAACAGAATATTTCAAAATATTTTAAACCGAAAGCAAATTGTGATGAATAAATAAAAATTGAACAGTTATAAATTTGGAAAAAATTGGAATAAGTTTAAGAGATATTGAGAAGTTTTGACAAATTTTCAAGAATAATTGAAGATTTGTGGAGATTCCAAAAGGCGTAAAATAATATGTAGATTTTTGAAGATTTTGAAATAAAATTATGTAGCCTTTTAAGGATATTGAAAGGTTTCAAGATAATAATTTTTTTTTTAAGGTTCCTGGGAAAATTTAAAGTGATTTTTTAGTAAAAAACTGTAGTCTTAAGAGAATGTTTTAAAAGATTTTAAAACGAATTTTGATGTAGAAATAACAATTAAAAAATTATTCATTTACAACGACTAAACATTAAAATAATTTAACTTCTAATTTAAAAAGTGTCCAATCTAAAAAAATTGTAATCTTTCAAATGTTAATGTTCCTAACTTGAAATTACGTAAAACGATATAATTTTGAAAATTGATACATTTTTTTATTCATTCTTCAATTTAGAGCATTGAAAACACTAGAGTGCATTTATAATTAATACAAATTTTGATTCGTTAAAACGATTACTTCAGACAAATAATTTTGTAAGAACAAGAAAAAGTCTGCCTCAGTCCGGATTTGAACCGAAAACATGAATATCGCAAAGAGTGGAAATAGGCGCCTAAATTTTTCTGTTTAAAAACAATCTTTTTATAGTTTATGCTTGACTTCGAAAATTTTATGAATATTTTATAATACTTGTTGATTAATATTGTACCATGACGCACAAGAGGCAGCTTGTAAATATAAAAACATGGTTTCCATTTAAACATTTGTTAATTATGTTTATAACATGCACGATTAATATATTTATATAATTTATAATAAACACTCAAGGTGAAGAAATAACTTTAAAATTATTATTAATATCCCCCTTGAGAGTGGAGGGGAAGGGGAATTATTGGATGCCCCCCTTCCCTAAAGTCATCTCTGGAGCCGCGCCTGCCCGTTACAATAACAAATCGTCTGGTTTTGATGCCATCGTTCGTATTATTTTACTTTGCTAACTTCGGATTGAAAACTGATACGTACTAGCGAACTAAAATAATGCACAGGGAGTATTGTTTTAATTGCTTGCAACTTCATGCCTATATGAGAATTCTTCATTGTTTAAATTTTCTTCTACTTTTGAAATGTGATAGAGAAAATAGAAAAGGGGAAAAAGGTTGCATTATTTCAAAAATAGTAAACTGGTGAATAAATATGTAATTATTTAATACTAATAAATATATTAATATTATTTATTTATTTGAACATAAGACAAGTTTTAAATTGAAATTGATGCATAGAATTACTTTTTTAATTGTAAAGGTTACAAAGTTACAAAATTTTGTAACTTCGTTTTAATTTTCATTTAAATTTAATAATGCGAATTATTATTCAGTAATGAAAAATTCACATTGCAATGATTCAAAAGTAATGAGGTGGATGTTCTTCCAAAGGTCCTTTCTGGTAGTCTAGGCGTTGAAATCATAGTTTTAAGAACTGAAATTTGAGATACCCGAGTGGTTTTTCAGGGTCTTACTGTTTTAATGGTTATGTATTTTGTTAATTGAACTCGGAGAAAATGAACAAAGAAACTCGGAAAAAATAAACAGCGAAGTGGTCAAAAGTAAGAGTCAAAAGTCGAATCCACCATCAAAACTTTTAAAAGAAGAGGAAAGATTAAAAAAAGAAAAAAGAGCTAAGGCGGCAAGAGGATGGCGTAAAAAAATTAATGAAAATCCCAATGAAAAGACTAAAGATCAAATAAAGCGCGATCAGACGACAAATTTTTGAGAACCTACTTCAAAAAAACATAACCTCTAAATAACATTCATAATTTATTATCATATTGGTAATTTAACGAATATTTTTCGTTCTATTTCCTTATTAAAGTTACACAAATCTGTCAATTTAGTGGATTGTAAAGAATTTATTCAAAAGAGATGAGGTATTTCGTCAATTTATCCGACATTCTTTTAATTCTTTGGAATTTGTGAAATTCACTTAAATTCTTCTAAATTCACTCACTTCTATTTAATTTAATAGATTTTTTTTAATTTGTTAAAAGTTTTTATTCAATTGATCCTGAGGATCAATTGACAATTAAATAATGGAAGGACTTAAAATATTTTAAAGTATTTTTTCAAGTTTCTTGGCACTTTTAAGATCTTTAAAATATTTTGAAATATTTAAAGGGATTTTAAATATTTTAGGTTATTTTGAAAGATTACAAAGAAATTTTTAATGGATTCCAGTAATTTTAATAATTAGTTTCAATAATTTTATGGAATTCAAAAACTTTGCATGCTGTTCTAAAGAATTTTGGAAGGTACAGAAGGATTTTACAGGACCTGTAAGGTTATAGGATATTTTAAAAGATTATAAGTGTTTATAAGGTTCATACATAATTTGCAATAATTATATTATTATATTTACAGAGCAAAGCAATTTTATTTCTATCTAATTTTTAGTCTTTAAAATATAATCGAAAAATGTTTAATTTTAATTTTTTAGAATTAGTTAAAATATTTTTTTCCAATAAATAAGATAAAATTTTTTTTTACATCTAGTATATATTTTCTATTATAGTAATAATAATAATTAATAGTTACAAGAGAGATGGAAAATGGGTGCGACGTCAAAAGGCTCCACATGCCTTTCAAATAAATTTGTAACTTTTTTCGAAAGTACCCTCTGCGTGGAAAATAACCCATATCATAAATATAATTATTATATCTATATATTAGAAACAAGTAACATGATACATCATTAAAAATTATTTTCTATTGCAAATAACGAAATCTTAAATTTTATATGTTTAAAATCAAATAGACTTTCTAACTAAGCTAAAATATTTTAACATTTTTATTAGAGCTGTGCAGACTTTTATTTGAATTTTTAATACAAATTCAAGAACGCTTGGAACATTTTTTTTTCTAAATAGAAAAAAATTTAACTTTACATTCGACCACCTTGAGTTCCTTGATTATTACAATTTTTTAAATTAAAATAACTTTTTTTTTTGTAAAATATGGATCCAAATTCAAGGCGAATCTTCGAAATTTGACTCGTTTCAATATTTGAAAAAATCGAATTTCAAATATTCGATTTGACTATTGGAATCATTTTTTTTGTTTAAAAAGGAGTTACTTTGATTTCGAAATTGTAATAGCTTAATTAAGGAAATCAAAACAACTTTCCAGGCGTTTCTAAATTTGGATTAAAAATTCTAATAACGAATATTTATTTATATTTAATCGAAAATTATTTTTCGAAGTTTTATAATAAATCACGAATCAGAATTAGATTCCAACTAATTTCGCTAATTTCTTTTTCTGCATATTAGCTTTTTTTGGAATCAACTAAAGAAATTTTAGCAAACTGTTGCATTCTATTCTGCAAATATAAGTGAATAGTGTAGGCCAAAACTCCTTTCCCATCTTCTGCACAATAAAAGTAAAATTTGTGTTCAGACAAATCACTTTTGAAATTTATTTAATTTGGAATATTCAGAATTAAAATAGTATATTATACTACACTGTAAAAAAAGTGGTTGAAAATTGCATGTAGGTTTGTAAACGTTTTACTATGATTCATGCGTTAATTCTACAATTTTATTGTGAACTTGCAACGATTAACAGTGCAATTTCACAATATTTGTATCAATTTTACCGTAAAAGTGTAATATTACCACAGGAATCAGTGGACATAAAATTACCAGTGATTAACGTGGTAAATTTCAACCACATTGTAATCGATATTATCATGCAATTTTACCAGGTTTCTTTAAAATAACAAAATGTACTGTAATCCAATTTACATGGAAAGTGTAAAAACGCAGACAGATGGAAATTTTAGCAGAATTTTTTAATTCCAGTGTTAATCGCTGATGGCGCGCTGATGACGCTGCAGAGGAAAATAAATTGCTGGCGGGCGGGTGTTGCATGACAACAACGCGTTAGCGTGTTTTATGTATAGAATGTAATATATTTAAGTTCCTAATCAGTTTCCTCAATACATGAAGTTAGGATAAATTCATATTGCTATAAGTATACATATCCTGATGCGCGGTGCTATAGCCATGCGTTGTAATATTATGTCAATTTTGAGGTTATGCTATTTTACATTGACAGTTGAATTTTACAAGAGGAACATAATACACAGTCTGAAAGTGATGTTGCGGGAATTTTCCTGTCTGCATGTGATTTTAAAGTATCACATTAATTTTCAACTATTGCAGTAAAATAACCACGTTAATCACTGGTATTTTTATGTCGACTGATTAATGCGATACTGTTTTCCCGACTCAACTACAATAGCCGCGTATATCCAGCCCGATTTTCTGGGATAACCTCACTTATTCCTAACCAATCGGCGCAGGCTCAGTTTTGCTTTATTACTCCCTAGGGAGTAATGAAGCTTCATTATTCCCCGAAGGGAGTAATGAAGCGGAACTGAGCATGCGTGACTTTGTGACTGATTTGTTATTTATATATAATTTAAATTAAAGAGTTTTCAATACGGTTGTTTCGCAATTTAAGATAAAATAATTTTTTAATTTATAGTTTTAATATAAACTCAATGTGCGTGTTAAATTTTTTTTCTGTCAAGTCGTTCAACAGAAAAAAATTATTAAAAATTGAAGGCGGGAAAACACTTATTCAAGTTGGTGTCACGTGACTCAGAGGTTCTCATAATTATCAATGTGACGATGTGGCTTTGACGGAAACTAACGAAATTTATGATAAAGAGGTTAGGGCACCTAAGCGTTTCATTTTCACTCCTCGTATTTCTGCACTTACGAAGTCACAATCACAATATTTTGCGACTTCTATTTTTTAAGTGCAGACAAAGATGTTTTGCAGATAACCAAAACAAAACATCGGCATAGAAAAAAATATTTGAGAACCACTGACACATAAGCTGTGATTGGTGGAAAATCCGACCGCTTTGACGTCAGAGGGGCCCTCCAATCGACTTCGTGATAGAGAATTCATATTTCAACATTAAATTAAAAATAGTAAACAATACGTAACAAATATTTTACGGGCGTTTTTAAAATAAGAATTTTATAAATTGTGAGATCCAGTCATTGGGAAAGTGACATCTGACTTTGGAAACAACCCTATTGTAACTCGTCATAATTATAGAAAGTTAAATTGTAAACCTTTTAAATTGAAGATTTTTTGGTTTTGACAATTTATAATCAAGGATTATGCAGGTTTTGGGTTTTGCAAACGAAAATTCGGTGATTTTGTTGCCAAATTACATACTTTTAAAATATAAATCGTGAAATTTGAATAATTTGTATTCCTATATTTCAAACTTTTTAGAAATTTCAATTGTAACTCTTTAAAATTGAAGAACTTTGAATTCTACATAATTTAAAATTAAAGTTATCAATTTTGAAAATTAAAAATTAAAACCCTACAATTTTGTATCTACTTTCGAAATTTCTTCATTTAAATTTAAGAACTTCCATTTATATATCTATAGATATTTGGCCTGTAATGTAATACATTAAACAATGAATGCGGAGTTTTCTACTAGTGTTTTTATGTTTATCGCGTTAATTATGCCGATGTCTATCGTTTCGAAATATCGAGCTATTAAAGCTTTATGGTAAAAAGCTTTAATTTTGAAATATTTTACCGTGAAAGCTGGCCAGTTCGTTTTCACTTACTACTCGTTAAAAAAAAATCGGTTTGTTTGCCCCTCAGCAAGTGCAACTACCAAGTTAATCTAGTCAATGTTCTATTTCAGTAGGATACAAAAAAATGACATTAATTTCAGGATTAAATTAGAAGGCTACAAAATGTATGATACTAACCTCAAATTTTCTTCTTTGAAAATTCATGCGACCAAAATCTTAAATTAATGTTAATTTTTTTTAACGAGTAGTAAGTGAAAATTCATAATGAATACAGTTTATTGAATAAAAAAGAATTTACTTTTTTTTTATTTGTAAATTGTGATTTCGATCTTACAATAAATATATCATTATTCACCTTTCTCAAAATACTGCCATCAGGCCCTTTTAGGATTTTTTCGTGGAGATAAAAAATGCTTACTGTAAATAAACTGGCCAGCTTTCACCGTAAAATTTTTCCGAATTAAAGCTTTTTGACGTAAATCTTTAACAGCGGGGTCTTCCGGAACGACGAAAATATTAATTTTTTCATATTCGGGTTCTCTGAGTTCTCCTTTGTAACCTGATTTGCACCCCGGAGCGATACACTTCGGCATAATTAATGTGATACAAATAGCAGTATAAAACTCCACCGGGCCATTTTCACAATAATTTCTTTAAAAAACCCGTGCTATTGTAACATTTTTAAGAGTTTGCAACGACTCTACATGACGAAGGTCATATAACCGTAAAAAGAAACACGAACAAAGTTACAGTGACAGTTCACGTACGTCCCATGTGCTACATTATGTCATTGAAATTTGATTCTTACTTCAGTCCTATTTTGATCCAAAAAAGTTGTACTAAAACGTCGTTTAGTGGCATTAGAATGGATCCACCCGAGACTATATTTTTGGAGGACTGTTTCAATACCGAAAACTAGTCTTGAACTGATTTTTTTTACAATCTTGAGAGGCTATTTATTTTAAAAAGTTTTATTTCTTATTTAAAGGTGTTTTATTATGTACCCCAGTGACCAAAAATGTAGTAGCGCTTGGAAAAAACGTCAAAATTATACATAAAAATTAGGTGGTGACTGAGTTTGTCCATTTCAGTCAATAAGTAACAGGATTATCAACATCTTTTACCATAAAGTTTTTCAAAGGCATACTTATTATTTTTTCACTTTGGATTTAAATCGACTGTCATTATTTGAATACTTTAATTTAGACACACATAATTGTGAAGCATAATTCTAGGGATAACTAATATAAAAAATATAAGGTGATTTTATTTTCTCAGGTTGTGAGATAAATGATTCTGGCGTTGAGTTCTTTAATTATATTCAATTAAATAATTACTTAACATCATAGAGGAATTTTAATTAACAATTAATTAAAATATTAGGTATGTAATTAATTAAAATATTAACGTATAAAATACTGGGATATCTTCTTTTTTGTACAACAATTTGTCGCATGTAATGTTCCGAAAGTTCAATTTCATGTTGGGAGGTGGTGAAGAGTTTGCTCACGAGCAATTAAATTCATTTAAGTTCCTGAAATTCTTAAGAATAATTTTCTTACCAGCTCTCGAATGGTAACAAACTCTTCTTTCTTTTGTTCTGAAAGCACGTAGAAACCACTTCATTACGTACGTGAGGGATCGTAAATGATTTCCTAAAACGATTCGAATTTTATTTGGACAGAAAGAGAAGTTTAAATAACGAATTCACTCTACTTCTGCTTAATGAACATTTAACTTTCTCGCTGAAGTTTCGCCACTTTTTTATGCCAAGGGGGCGGGGTGTTAGTGGGCGCATTACGCCCCTGTAAAGTTACGTACATATAGTAAAACCGTTACAGGTCTCATACATGATTTATGTGCATTTAAAAAAACTTATAATATATAGAATTGATAATTGAACGATTTTTTTAACAACAAATATTAATATATAAATGTATTTTTATTATTTACATTATGCATATATATATATATATATATATATATATATAATTAAAAAATAAGGTTA
>CAKNWT010286835.1:0-14339 GCA_932066315.1 Andricus coriarius | reverse complement strand
TATGTTTCGTCAAATATTTAAAGACTTTGGATAAAGATGTTCTGGATAAATGTTCAACATAAAATGTGAACGTTAAAACCCGAAGAAAACCATGAAAAATTATGAAATCGCGTTCAAAATATATTAGATGTCTGATTTCAGCTCATTTAATATGCGTTTCTATAAGAAAACCGTTCGCAGTATTATTGCGCAGTACAAAACGTGGGAAAGAGTGAATTTCCATATTTCAAATGAACGAATATCTATGTTTACTACTGTAAAAAAAGCTTTACATTGTTCTTTTTTCTTCAAGTTTTACATGTATTGTTATGATTAACAATAAGATTACACGAGTGACATCAAATTTATGTTATAATTGACAATTCGATGTTTGAGTTTTTCTTTGTTAGAAAAAAAAAAACAAAAAAACAAGCAATACGACACAGTAATTAATTATGAATGTACTGCACGAGATTTTTACATACCTTTAAGCTCGGGCTTATAACGAAATAATCCAATATGAATCACTTCTGTACACATGTAATGTACGCTAGGTACATAAAACGATGTTCGAGATAGATTTTTAAACTACCCGACGCGCCGCATTACTCGGAGTTGGTCAGCTGAATTTTTCTCCAGGCAGTCGAGCGTGACCGCGCTTAGAGTGGGGGTTTATGGCTTCTTGGAATTATACTTCCCTACAGCCCCGGAAACGGTCATACCTGGAGCTTGGACTGTATTAAAAATGAACTTCAATGTTTATTTAAAATGTTATTGTTTAGTATATAAATGATCCAAATTCTTATTTATGTATCGCAGGCTTCACAGTATTACCTCTTTTTCTCATTTTTCCGCACTTAAATTCCAACTGAATTAATAGAACCCAATAAGACAATCTTACTATGTTTGGTTGAACGTTCATTATTTTCAGATGAAAAGTCTACTATTAAATTAATCTTTTTTGTTTGAAATTTTCATTATTTAGTTTGAAATTGAATTTTGTTGGAAATTCAAAAATTTTATTTAAAAGTCACACTTCTTGGTCGAAGATTGAACTGTTTTGTTAAAAATTTATTTTTTGGCTTGAAAATTCAACAATTTCATTGCTTTTTCTTTTGCTGACTAAAAATATTTTTGTTATTGAAAGTTCAATTTTGTTGAACATACATCTTTCTGGTTTAAACATCCATCTCTTTCTCTAGAAATTTCACCCTTTTTTGTTAAAAATGCAACTGTCTAGTTAAAAAATTAATCTGTTTCGATTGAAAATTAAATTTTTTGTTGGAAATTCAACTGTTTTGTAGAAAATTCGTATTCGGCTACAAAATTCAGATATTTGGTAACAAATTTAACTATTTTGTTGAAAAATCGTCTTTCTTGGTAGCAATTCAAATTTTTTGGTTGAAAATCAAGTATTTTGTTGAAAATTCTTCTTTTTGGTTAAATTTGACTGTTATTTTTTTATTTGTCACTAAAATATTTTTTTGTTGAAATATAAACTACATATTACATTTATCGTTGAAAATTTATATTTTTAGGTTAAAAATTCAAATTTTTGGTTGAAAGTTCAAATACTTTCTTAAAAGTTCTTCTTTTTTGTTGAAGATTCATAATTTTAGCTGAAAATTCCTTTGTCTTTTAAATAATTTTTTTAACTGAAAATTTAACTATTTTGTTGAAAATTTAACTGGTTGTTTATAAATTAACCCATTGGTATAAAATTCAACTATTTGGTGTAAATTTAAAGTGTCGAAAATTAATTCTCCTAAGAAATTCAACTATCTACTGGAAAGAATTTAGAAACGGATAAAATATAAACAAAAAATTAATCAAAGAAAATTTGGACTAACATCACATCCATTGTTCAAAGTATTAAGTTCGAAATGTATGCAGATTGTTAAAAAATCCTCTTTTTTGCTTAAAAATTTGCTTAAAAATGTATGTATTTTGTTTGAGAATTCATCTTTTTGGTTTAAAATTCAACTATTTGCTTAAAAATGTATGTATTTTGTTTGAGAATTCATCTTTTTGGTTGAAAATTCAACTATTTGGTTACCAATTTATGAACATATTTTGTTAAAAATTCTTATCTGGCAGAAAATGAGAATTCATCTTTTCGGGTAGAAAATTAATCTTTTTGGTTGAAAATTTATGTTTTTGGCTTGAAAATTCAAGATTTTTAATGACATTTTTTTTCTTTATGGACTGAAAATTTTTCGTTGATTGACAATTAAACTTCTTGATTTTAAAATAGTGTCTTTCGTGTAATTTTTTTTCAAAATAGTTTCACTGCTTAAAAAAAGTGTAAAATAGTGTCAATTGTGTGGTGAGTCCATGGCCTGCACTTATGGACATGAATACACACTGAAATAGTAATTGCGATGCCAATTAATAAGGAACACTAATGACTGTCATTCCTAATATTATATTTTTCATTAAAATTAAGCGCATCCAAATCAAACGTTTTTAAAAGATCAAAATTTTGATTTTTGACCCTTTAATATAAAGAATATGATTCATCTGATCATATATCGGTGCGAATCACGAAATTTTTTCAACACTTTTTTGTCAAGGTAGCCGTTAGTTAAGGTCAAGGTTTGATTAGAAAAGACTAATGTAAACCCCAAACTCCAGGTCAAAATATTTATTAGTTTATGAGAAATTGCAACTTACTAAAAAAAATTAAATCACGATATCAGAAGAACGGTTAATCGTAGATAATTTTTTTTTTTTAATTCAGTAAAATATAACTTTTCAACGTCCAGTATAAATCGATCGATGAAAAAACTGCACAAAAAACTGCAGAGCGTGTCCGCCTTAAAACTCCCCGAAAAATGTTAGAGCAACTGCTAAAATCGATCAATATACACAAAAATTTCGAGCGCGACGGGAAAATTTGAATAAATCTGTCAACTGTTGTCACTGGGTGCACCAATGACCAGTGTGGCGGGCAGAGTCTCGTCAACTCGCAATGGCGAAGCCATTCAAAGTTCCTTGTCGCGTTCAACATTTTGCAAAATATTTATCAATTTTATGAGTTGCAATGCCATTTTTTTTTATCGGACACGCTGCAAATTATTTAAGTCTTTAAACCGATTGATTTTGATAGGGAGTTCAAAATTTATATTTAATTAATAAAATAAATTTGTTAGTTGAAAGACTATCTCAATGATGCTGGAAACTTATTCTATTCATCACGTTTCACTGAATAAATAAAAATATCTACGATTAACCGTTCTCGAGATATCGACAAAATTCAAAATGGAGAAATTTGTAAATAAATAATTATTAAGACTTGATACTTTGGGTATATAGTAGTGTCAACTGTACCACAAATTTACGAAGCTCCATTCAGATAGAATATGTTAACACAGAATGTTACAAACATTTCGTGAAAACGCACCTCGCGAATTTTTTTTTTTTAATTACGATGCTCAAATTTTGCGCTATGTGGAGAATCACCCATATGTGAACTAATAATAAAATTCCGAATGAGAAGTGAAGTTTTTTTGCAACAACTGACGTCTATATGAATTGAGATATCGAATTGAAAATTTAGGGAATGAAATAAAAAACACAAAGGTCTCATATTTTGAACTCCATATCTCAATTCGTGCGGACATAAGTTGTTGCGAAAACATGTCGGCAAAGTCGGAGTTGAGTAGGTATTCCATGGTCTTAAAGGAATGCAAAAATTGGGAAATATTGTAATAAAACAAAAAAATTCGGAATTAATAAGAGTAAA
Source organism: Andricus coriarius (assembly GCA_932066315.1). Classification (NCBI taxonomy): domain Eukaryota; kingdom Metazoa; phylum Arthropoda; class Insecta; order Hymenoptera; family Cynipidae; genus Andricus; species Andricus coriarius. The sequence continues at coordinate 10,615 of CAKNWT010286835.1, read as the reverse complement.
AATGACTCAAAATATTTATAAAAACCATTAAAATAATAAATTTTAATTTTTAAATACTCAAAACTTCGACTGAAAATGAGCATACTATAAATATAGGTCATCTTTACTTTCAAATGTTCGTATAGACAGTCAACCTTTCATTTAACAAAATTTTATTACAAAATTTTTGAACATGTACATATCATTGCAGAAAAATAGATGTATTCAGTATCAAAAAATTATCCAAATGAAACATGCAATCGTGCGCATTAAAAATCAAATAAATCAGACTTATTAAACATAGTAATAATCAGAAATGAATGAAGAAGAAATGTAGATTTTTGAATTTACACACACACAAATAACACATTCGCCTGGTGTAGTAACACTTGGAGATAATTTTTAAGTAAAATATTTTGATTCGTGATGTATGAAGAATATTTTGAGGGACATTGTAAAGAACGGCACAGCAATGCAAATTTAAATTCTTAAAAACAATCGTAGTGTTGCCTTAAACTAAAAGAAAACTAAGTTCGCTAACTGCGTATATAATGAAAAAAGCTGAGAGAAAATGAAATATAAATGGATATGAAGTCATTGATTGAATCAAAAACTAAAAAATAACTTTATGCTTTTATTAGATTCAAGAATTATTGTTTTGAAATGAAAACTAGTTTATCTACTCATAGATAATGTTAACTTAATCTGAGAAAGTACCGAAAAATTTCACTCTTGAACCTTTTCTGTGCAAACTATTTTCAACTTTTCATTTATGTTAAAGAAAACTTCTAATTGCCAAAAGCCCAGGAGTCAATACCTCAAATTAAAGAACAAAATGTCTCCTGAACAAATGTTTGAACAAATATTTATAAGAATCTCTAGAGCTTTTTATGAAGCTTGACTCAACGCGCAGTTTATGAAAATCAGTGAAACACTGTTTCAATTCGGCTGATGATAATATGTTAATAACAGAATACTCGTATATTTGGCTGATAGTCTGACCTTCCGGCTCCTAATAATAACTATATTACAATATTTATAGGGGATTTTTGACTTATTATCTACCTTCGCAACATTGAAATATATTTCAACATTTTATAAAAATTTACAGCTTTTGATTGAGGGATAAATTCTACGAATGCGTTTCAAATTACAGGTTCAATGTACAGAATCAACGATTTGCAAAAAATGTAGAAAAATATCTTAATCAAATAATCATAGTCATACCAATCCGCTGACGTTACTATAAATTGAGGCCTAGATTCTGAGCAGCTGCCATCATATTAATTTTTTGAAGTTCCAATTTCTTTTCCTTCATCTTCAGGATCTTCTTCTGAACTTCCAATTCACTCTGCCTCATCGCGAGGTCTTCCTGGTGTCTCCTTTCGTTGTTTCTCTCAGCTAAAGCAAAGTTTTTCGTCATTTCATCTACAAAGTTTGCAAGAAATGTTTTTATAATTCCACTTTGATCAGCCAAGTTTTCCATTCTTTTGCTATATGCATTACTCGGTTCGGGATGAGAATTATTACTGCTACTCGAAGACTGGGTAGAGGTACCGTTATTGACAAGATTGACATTCTGTGCAAGTTGTGGCATCATCATTGCTGCGATCTTAGCAGAACCGCTTGGAGGAGGAAAATCACTTTCGTCTAAATACATGTGTTGCTTCTGTTCATCGAATATTTCGTCTAACGCTCTTCTGTGTTCCCAGTGTCCATAATGCCTCATTCTGCCAGGTTTCTTTAGTTTCTCACGAAATACCAGATTCTTGTACTTTCGTTCAAGGACACGCCATTTATTTTCACATTTTTGAGCACTGAAGTAAAAACCGTATTTCTGCATCTCGAAGGAAATCATCTCGAACATTTCTCGTAGGCTTCTCATTTTTGTCGTTTGACCTACATGAGCTTTATATTTCTTATACTGAGCTATGAGGCAACTTGTAGCCTTGGTGGTCCAGAGGTTTAGGGCTCCTACATCGGTAGTAGATGGAATTCTGGTAGCCGTATTGTCAAATCCCACAAATCCATTTTCGGAAACTTCTTCCTCGTAAACCTCTGGCTCGATTTTGATGTAAGTTTCACTGTCAAGATCTGGGCAAAAGCGAGTTTCACTGTCAAGATCTGGACAAAAAAAAATCGAATGTTATGTAAGTTAACGAAATCAGGCCTCACAGTATCTATGGCATAAAAATAGGGAAAATAGCGTACTTTTTAGTTTGTCGACAAAAACAAATTACAAAAAGTACGTAAATGAAGGTAACATTTAGATACTCAAATCTTAGAAAAAAATTCCCGGTCATTTCCCGGTTTTCAGATATTTTTCCTAGTCGCAGAGTGTCCACCCAATGGATGATTTTAAATGTAACTATCGTAACTCAATCCAACAAAATAATGATCTTGATGTTCATTTTCAAGACAGCTGATGATTCCCATAAGAATTAAAAAACTATATTTTGTATGCAAAAAAATGAAAATAAACTACCGCCACTTAGTTGAATATGTTGTTTTTTTTTTAAAGAGAAATAAGCGACACGCACAGTTCTGATTTAAAAAAAAAACATTTCCACAAAGTTTCCAGTAATTAAATTTTGACCTCTATTTAACAAAAAATTCTTTTAAATTGTATACTTTTCGATCTGATTCAGATGTTCCAATTTTAATCTGATCCTGGAGAGAGTTTTACCATCCTCTATCGAAATCCGCCGTAAAAAAAGTTGAAAATTAAAAAAGTGACCTAGGTCATTTTTTTGAAAAAATTGAATTTTCACACTTTCATTCAAAAGCGACAGATTCGACAAAATGCTAAGAAAAAATAGTGGGCTATTTAAAAAAGTTCCGCAAAAAATGCTCCTCTCTCTTTTGTAATATCCTGCACCGTTTACGAAAAAAAAATAAATTTATATTTTCAGGAAAAAAGATCTCTCGGTCAGAAAAATGGTTTAGCCCGCCTAAAAACCAAAGGATGTCTCTTATAGAAGGCCAAATTCAACAAAGAATTGGCAAAAAATACACGTGTGTTTTTTTGTGTGAAAATAGACTTTTCAATCCAATCGTAGATACTTTCTTAATATTAATCTTTTCTCAAGTCTTCCGATGACCGATCTAGGTAGATTTCAACGTAGTTATGAAAAATTATACTTTAAAATCTGAACTAATAAAATTAAGAATGTGATTTTGAATTTTGCAAACGCTACGCTCTAGACTTCTTCCATTTGGTGCAAAAATAATACCATACATTTTATTGTATTAAAAAAAAATTGTTTAGGGGTACCGCAAGGTCTTTTTAAGTCTGAAAATGAATTTTCTTAGTTTAAATTTTTTTTAAATACAAATTTAAGGCTAAAAAATACTTTCACCCCTAGAAAGTATTCGATATTTATTGAGGAATAAATCCTAAATTTTATGAAAAAAAAACTTTTGAAAATTATTATTGAGCTTAGAATATGAAAATATGTAATATAATTACAATTAATAGTATGAAATGGCCACTAAACATTTTTTTCCTAGAATAATAAGCACAGGATTTGTTCTACAATATAAAGAGAATATTCTCTAGAAGGAATACATTTAATACTATTCATACCGGGTGACAGAAAAAAAGTTGAATTTCGAAATACACCAAAAAACCTTTTTTTACAGTTTAAAGATTCCTATAGTACTTTAAGGTGTATTTTTACCCATTATTTTGCAAGTATATCCAGCCTTATTTTCAGCAATTAAAAATGCAATGAAACTGATAAGCAAACTTTATAAGAACGCACCGAAATCAACCTTAATCAAGTAGCTCACATCTGTTGTAGAGTTTAAAGTAATTCTTACATAGTAAAAATAATTCTTTATCGAAAACAAAGTGTTTCAGGTGGAATTTAAATCTTATACAGTGAAATAATACATTTGTTTACCAAAAAGTATTTCTAAAAAAAAAACATTATTTTTGCTGTCCTATTTATTGTTAATTTCAAAACATTATAAAGTTAAACACATTTCAAAGCAAAGATAAACTGAAAGTAAATTTTTATTAATTTTGCATGAAATATTTACTATCGAAAAAATCTGACCTAAAATTTAGGTTAAAATTCGCATTTCAATCCCAATTGTCTATTATTCATATTCATTGCATAATCTGGATCAAATTTTTCGCGGGCACATTAATTAAATTTTACTCTGGTTTACGACACTACCATTACATACGTTAATTAAAGTTCATTCAAGCTTATAATGCATTGAAACTTAGATGACATGGTAAAATAATAAATTTAAAAAAAAAAAACGTTTTTGACAAGAAATGTGTTTTTTCACTGTATAAGATGAAAATACGCTTTGTTTTGGATAAAGACTTATTTTTAGTATTCAGTCATTGTTTTAAACTCCATAAAACAATTGTAAAAACACTTTTATATCAAAATTAAAATGCATCTTTAAAATTCTACCCACACTGTCTAGTTCTGATCTTTGGCACTATTAAGTTTACACTATTGAAAAATGTGTATTTCGAAATTTCAAGACTTTTTCAGTCACCCGGTAAAAATATTGTGAATTTATTCCCGCTGGAGAATATTCTCCTTGTATTATTCAAGAAATTCTGTGTATATTATTTTAAAAAAAGGTTTAGGGGACATTTCAGGCCATAATTAAAAAATACTTTCTAGGGATGAACACATTTTTTAGCGATAAATTTGTATTTAAAAAAAAATTAAAAACAAGAAAAATTAATTTTTGTACTGAAAACGGCCTAGCGAAAACTCTAAATCATTTTTTTTTAATAAACGAATAATTTAGGGTGATATTTCGTTTTAAAAAACTGTGAGTAATAACATACCAAACGAAACATTTTTAATTTGCATTGTTGTACAATTAAGAAAAATATCCTGATCACTGAATCAAATTCTCAGTCATTTCTCGGGTTAAAAGTTTATAAAATTCCATTTCAAATTCCAAGCTTTCAGGGAGAAACGGAAGGTTTGGGACAAGAGTAACATTGGGAAAAGTCAATTAAAACATATAAAACCAAGTAATTTTTCTCAAATATTTCAACATGCACAGTTTCTTGTTGACTAAAAATAAAAAATAAAATATGTTCTGCAAGTCGGAAATTAAAAATTTAGGTCTACACTGTTATAAATTTCCGTCAGAATAAAATTTTGTTACAATTTATTAATTTGCAGGTACTGTATCTGAAAATACAAGGAATTAAAACAAAATTTCTGGATCATTAATTTGAATATAAAATATGTAGTCTATATTTCTGCTGTCCAATAGAAAAATCTGGTAAGTGAAATTTGCTATAGAGATTATTTTTCAGTTCACATGCCCAGGAAAATGACCCCTATGGTAAATGTAATTTACTAGGGTTTCCCATCTTTATACATCGCCCGTACATTTGGGTTAGCTCACGCTACTTTCTTGTGTAAGCTAAGTTGTAAGTGGCGCTGACTTTCATATAAACCTACGAATGCACGGGATTATATTACAGTTTGACAAAAACTATTGTTTATTTAACAATTTTCAATACAAAGAAATGACTAATAATTTTAAATAGACGCCAAAATAAATAACTGTTTTTTAAACCTTTTTAGAATGTATTCAAACTCTTATTTAAAATAATAAAACCAACATAACGATAGCTTTTTCATATGTAGCTTAGAATATTTGCATGAACTTTTTCTTATAATCTGTTTGTAAATAAGCAGGCATATCTATGCTCAAATTGTATTGACCAGTTAGATGAAAGCACATTTTCTGGCATTATATATTTTTTTAATTAAGTTACTAATATACCTTAGCATATTTAAAATATTATAAGGTTGATATTTTGAATAAACGATTATATAAATTTCTATATTCTATCTTTCTATATTTTTCTGAATCTGTGTTGGATTGTTAACAAAATCCCCTGACAAATTAACTCAATTGATATTCTATATGATGTGAAAAATAATCAATATTGAAACTATTTTAAGCAAACGTTCTTGTAAATATCTTTTCTGGTTTCAAAAATGAAAAATATAGTTGATATATTTATTACGAATTATCTTATTCTTATTTATTTTCATTAGGTAATTGTTTACAGCGAAGGCTTTTTAACTGTAACAATTTCGAAAGTTTTAACATTTGTTTAATATAAAGTTCCTCAATTAAAACTTGTACTACTTTTTGCGAACACGAAAGCTTGAAGATGCAGCTGCAGATAAAATCTGATGAAAGAAAATAGAAAAAATTCTTGAGTCTGGACAAATTGATTGATCTATAATATATTTTTGTATTTTCATGGTGTGCGGTGGATCCTATATATGAGGAAGCAAATATATTTTCTCATTAATAATAATGAGGAAAAGTAAAGCGCTCATAAAATTATAGAATATAAAAAAGACAGAATATAGAAATTTACAATTTTCTGTTCAAAATATAAATCGTTTAATAGTTTAAATATACATAATAAGGTACATAAGTTACTCTATTTAAAAAAATCTATATTTTCAGAACAGTTTCTGTCACCCAACTGTTCAATAAAATTTTATAATGAAAAAATGTCTGATTATTTACAATTAGATTATAAAAAACAATACATGAAAATATGCTAAGCTATAAAAGAGCTATCTTTTATAGTACAGTGTATGATATTTCAGTGTTTTCTCTTTTTTAGGCTTTTATATTACATAAATTTAGATTTTATAATACAGTTTAATTATTTGTGAAACTTCTGCTAGACTCCATTATTATAAATAAGATTTGTATAAGCTTTGAAAATAAATAACATCTGAGAAAGTCTAAACGATAAGTTTGGGACAATATTTTGCGGTAGGTGTTGGACAAATGCAATAGATAATTTCAGGGCAAGTGATATTAACGTGACCAATTACATGTTATTATAGGGTCGCCAATCAAACTCCAAAAAAAATTCCAGGCTATTTTCCGGTTTTCCCGAATGAAAAATTACATTTTTCCTACTTATGTTTTAAGTGTTTATAATTAAAATTATTCAGATAATAATAATCATTCAAACCAGGGGAAATTGGGTGAGATATTACATTTTAAACCAAATATATATGGAACTTTCAACCAAGATGAATTTTTCAAAAAAATAGTTGAACTTTCAAACAAAAGAGACGAATTTTCAACAAAAAAATAGAATTTTGAACCACATAGTTCGATTTTCAAGCCCACGAATATGAATCTTTAAACCATATGATCGAATTTTCAAACAAAATAGAATAAACTTCAATCAAAAACAGTTGCATTTTCGAGCCAAAAAGACCAATCTTTTGGAAGATAGTTGAATTTTCAATCAAAAAAGATTAGTTTTCTACCAAAAGACGAATTTCCAACCAAAATAGATGAATTTTGGGCCAATAATATAATAGTAGACTTTCCAATTTAAAAGAATTAACTTTCAATCGCTAAAGATGAATTTTAAACCAAAAAATATGACTTTTCTACCAAAATGATGAATTTTCAATAAAAAAAAAAACGCTTTTTCATCCAAAAAGAAGAATTTTTAACAAAATACCTAAATTTTCGATTAAAAATGACATTTAAAAAAATAGTAGAATCTTGAACCAGAAATGATGAATTTTTGTCTAAAAATATGATAGTAGACTTTTTGAAATAAAAAAATGAACTTTTAACAATAAAAGATGAATTTTCACGAAAATTACGACTTTTCTACCAAAAGATCAATTTTCAATCCAAAAGAACGAATTTTCAACAAAATAGTGGAATTTTCAACCAAAATAGATGAATTATTAACCAAACAAATATTTGAGCAGAGTTTTCAATTAAAGCTTATTAACTTTTAACAATAAAAGGTTGGATTTTCTTATTGGGTTCTACTAATTCGGTTCTCATGCAAGCAAAAGAACGAGAAAAAGGGGAAAAAGTGGAGTTAGAAAAAAAGGGTAAAACGCCTGTGACTTCATAAACCGCAGCGAAAATTCTGAGTAAGAAAGTGACTGATGTTATTTCAGAATGTAAATTGTGACGTTCTACAAGAAAAGGGCCCATTCTGGCAAACGTAGTGTAGAAGAATTTCACGTTTTTGTAACCCAGGATCTAAAACATATATTTTTTATTTTCGTTTATTTTTCGAAAAGCGAAACGGTATGTATTGCAAAAGTAAAAAAAAATATGAAAAATGACAGGTGTTCAAAACAATTCCTGGCAATTTCCCGGCGATGAAAGTTAAAAATGGTTCAAAATATATAAGGGCTCGTCTATCTGGCCAACTTGAGTTTTTATTTGGTTTGAATCATGCAATTTTATTCATTCGATTTTAAGCAGGACACTAAAATCCGGCTCTCAGTTACATTACAAATTAATAAAATTGCACTATTTAAACAACATAGAAACTCTAATGGGCCAGAAAGACGTACCCTTATATATTTTGAAACATTCAAAAATGTCAAGACAATATATTAATTTTTCTAATTATAAAACCGCCTGAAATAATAACATGACACCATTGGTCACGTGACAGACTGTCTAATCTCACTTCAGCAGTTCTCATTTTTAGTTAAAAAATATAACTTTCAGCATGCTCCAAGTTTAAGTCTAAATACTTTTTGTTTTTCATATTGATTGAAAATTTCCCTAAATTCCTTCATTAACTAAAAAGAATTAAAAATTTAGAATAGAATAATTAAAGATCTTTCATTAAACTTATTAGTTAATTTAATTGATAAGTTTAACTAATTAGTTAAAACTTAGTTAATTCAACTTATTATTAAACCTAATAGGTTTCATTTTTATCAGTAGTTAAAACTAAGAAAAAGTAGGAAATTTTGCTCTTTAGACCCTAGACTAGAAGATTTTATTTTAAACCGTCTTTCTTCGGTGATTGCTCATATTGAAGTTCTTGGTATGAAGAATTGCGACAAAGAATACAATTTTCTACGTTATATTCTTCTTTTTTTTATATCAGTGATTAAAAAGAAGAAAAATGAGGAAATTTGGTTTTCCAGACCCCTATGCCGGAAGCTTCTCTTTAGTCTGAATTTCCTTGGGGACAGCTTAAATTAAAGCTCTTGGCATATAAAATTGCAATAAAAAATCAAATTTGCTATGTTATATCCTCCTTTTTTTTATATCAGTGGTTCAAAAATAAGAAAATGAAGAAATTTGGTTTTTCAGACTCCTATACTAAAAGCTTTTTTTGGTCCGATTTTCCCCGGCGATGGCTTAAATTGAAGCTCTACGCATGTGGAATTGCGATAAAGAATATAATCTGCTATGTTATATGCTTTTTTATATTAGTGGCTAAATAAGCAAATCAGAAAATTTAGGTTCTCATGGTTTGGAATGACTTTCGAATCCTGTAACCTATTTTATTTTTCTATGGACTATTTAAGGTTTAAGAATAGTCCAAAACCTAAAAAAATACAAACCATGTTGGTTTTGGAGTAGTAGATCAAAAACTGTCATTCGACAGACACAAAATTGAAAGATTTTACTTTTGTATATATACGAGGTCGACATGTCTTGTTTGCAATAAATAAGATTAATATTTTCGATAATAATTATAAATTCCAAGGTGTACCAAATGTACTGTCTTTCCTGTAATAAGTAAACAATTTTAAAACGAAAATATATAGAAACCTTAACCATTTTTAACTTAAAATTTAAAGCGTGTGTGGAAGTAAAAAATTTCTAGACATTAGAATTATGTACTGAAAACGGTCATTGTAATATCATTTCAAGTTGAAAATCACTTGAACCAGAACAATTGCGCTGAATTCAAGTGATAGAAACGTAGTATTCTTGTTAAATTTTAAAACGTCAAAATTTTTGTAATGTGACATGACCTATTTATTTATTAAGGGAATTGTATTGAAATTTGGAGTGAAAAAATAAGGCGAGAAAATAATTGTAATACAATGTTTGCCACAATATGGCATTATGCCTTAACATTGCTATTGCTTTCTAAATAATTGTCTCGCACTACCGTTACTTTTAAAAAATTGAACCGTATTTTAATAAAACATTTTAAATGATAAAAAAATTATTTTATTCTGTTATTTTTTTCAACTGAGCTTTTTTTCCTGATTTTCCCTGAGTAAAAATAAATTTGGGCCCAAATTGTCATTTTTTGAATGTCACTCAAACTTAAATGGAATAAGTTTTTACTTTGAGATTTTGTCCACACTTCTAAAAGAAATTCTACATGTATGCTGCATAATTTCTTTAATGGACACTGAAGAAATAATCAAAAATATGATTCAGGTTTAAAAGAATTTCAAATTACTCTTGTGAGCGCTATTAAAAATCACTGCTGTCTTCAAACCACGATGTTTCGGTGAAAAAAAGAGATAGGGCATTTTTTTTAAAACAGTTGGAAAGCTTATGAAATTCCACGTCTGTTGGTGTCCAAAAAATATTTTTGTGACATTCTAAAAATGATACAGCATGTGAGAAGTTTAAAAAAAAATTCTAGATTTTCTCAAATTTTCGACCTCAACTTCAACTTTTAGCACGACCTAGGGAAATTTGTTTCAAAAACCTCAAAATCATGCGACATCGAGCCTGAAACCTTATCTTTAATTTAAACCAAAAAAAACTTTAAAAATCTGTATGGGTACCCGAGATATGATTAAAAATGTTCGATCGTGTCTGAGTTCAATTGCACAGTAATTGTGTCAAC
>CAKNWT010286831.1:0-23975 GCA_932066315.1 Andricus coriarius | reverse complement strand
ATAATGGATACTTTTTGGCATGATAAAATTTCATTTTTATCAATTTTTCAATGGATTCTTTAACTAATACAATTTTTGTTAAAGATATTACATTCTTCAGCAAATATACGTGAGAATGAATTCAATTTTTAAAAATAAAAAAAATCTAGGCGGACATGAACCTATGTTTTAACCTAGGTCTAAGTATAGGTCTAAACCTAGGACAGACCTGGCTTTTTCTTTCGGTCACATGGACCAAGTCCCAAGAAAAGACCAGGTTTTTTTCGGGAAGTGTGCTATGTGGGAGAGTAACATACATATAGAAGAGATCGTCTTTTTGTAATCTTGTAAATATGGACATGATTAATAGTTTTGCTTTAGATTCGATGCATAACGGTGTTATGGGTGTAGCCGAACAAATGTGGAATTTACTTAAAAAAAGGTTAACACGCTCGCAGCGAGAAATGGTTGATAATCTTCTACTTCTTATTCAGCCCCCTAGAGATGTACACAGAAAACCTATGAAATTGTCTAAGCAAAGTCTTTGGAAAGCGACCCAATGGGAATCTTGGATGCTGTACTTTAGCATACCAATTTTCCCACATAGCACACTTCCCGAAAAAACCTGGTCTTTTCTTGGGACTTGGTTCACGTGACCGAAAGAAAAAGCCAGGTCTGTCCTAGGTTTAGACCTATAATTAGACCTAGGTTAAAACATAGGTTCATGTCCGCCTAGATTTTTTTTCTTTTTGAAAATTGAATTCATTTTCACGTATATTTGCTGAAGAATGTAATATCTTTAACAAAAATTGTAATTACGCATTGTTTGTAAACTCTATGTACACTTTATAAAAAACGGCAATAACCGAAGCTGATTTGATTAAATGCGAGATTGATCTGATGAAGTTTGTAGCATATGTTGAAATTCATTATGGAGTTTGCGCTATGATATTTAATGTGCACTTATTACTTCACAAGGTACGAAATGTGCAACAGTTAGGTCCTGAGTGGACATATTCTGCTTTTCCTTTTGAAAACAATATATTTATATTGAAAAGATCTGCAAACGGACCAAAAGGAGCAGAACAACAAATGGCAAAAAAATCTCTTCAGCGATTAAATTATAAATTTCCAAGTCGAAAACACATGCCTGAAGTAATTCGTGACATTTGTGAAAGTTTTATAAGTGAAAAACGTTTCAATGCAAGTGCGAAAAGTAGTTATAACGTAACATTCTTTAATCCTTGCGAATCCATCGAATGCACTGTAGACTCGGAAACTTTTTTAAGATGTATGTATGAAGGTCAAATATTTACAAGTGTGAAATACACTTGCAGTGAATCATTTAATGACTCGGCTATTGAACTTAAAAATGGGGAAGTAGCACAAATTCTTGACATCTGTTTAAGGCACGATGGCTCATGTTGGTTCGACATACGTAAATTAAATTGTGAAACGCTTATTATTGGTAAAGAAAAGATTCCGCACATTCGGAGAGTACTTTCTTCTAACTCGCAACGTATGTCGATCCATATTGGTGATGTCTTCTCTAAAATGGTAGCTTTAGACGTTCAAAAAATGCAATTCGTATGTTCCATACCGAATCGTTACGAGGCTTAATAAGACTGATATGCTTTCAAGATAATCGAAACTTGAAACCGCAAGTTTCATGAGTACATGACATAAGAATAATGAAACCGATCCGAAAATTGAGGTGTCTATGATCATAAGGTATATTTATACGGATGACGAACCGGTAAAAACACTTCATTCATCATTGTGAAAATTGTAGATAATTTTATAATCATAACGTACTTACAGTTGTACACTTCAATTCTAATTTAATTATTAGAATTGCATAACAAATTATATTTACAATGAGGTCAACAGAAAATCAAAAAACCTTTATTATATCGGGAGTTACTAATATTATCGAAAACTAATTATTTAAAAAAATTACAAAATCACTGTAATAACAAAACGCTATTTGTGCAGTTCTTTTATTATAATAAATGTTCGAACGTTATGAAATTTGAAAACCTGTCTACTTTTATTTTCAGCATTCCTTCTTTGCTTCTAATATAATAATATTATCTTATATTATAATGAAATAATTAAAAATAAGGTAAAAAAATTCAATACTTGTAAACGTAGATAAAAACCTATTCGACTATTAGTTGAAAAATATTGAAATAAGTTGAATCATTATTGGTAAATAAATTTTTTTCGCATGAAAAAAGATTAACATAATTAACAAAATAATTAAAACAAGCATAATGCAATTTCATTATTCCAGGAGTAGTTATTTTGTGAATTATTCAGTTCTTATTTTATTTTAATCTAAGAGTAACATACATATAGAAGGGAACTGGAAAAGTTTGGGAAGGCTATGTAGCGCGCGCTTTCTTGCTCTAGTTTTAGTAAAAACTTTTTGATTGTTGCCAATTACAGAAAAAAAAACGTTTCAACTTTATTTTGTAAATTTTTAAACATTTTTAAATAGTAAAAAAAATCAACACCGACTGTCGGCAATGAAGTTACCAGTAATCCACCGCGTCCATCACCCTGCACCTTGCAGAATTGAGTCTTTCAAATCATGTGCATTTCCGAATTGGAGTCAAAGTTTGGTTAATATAAATCCGTTCCGTTAAATAATTAATATCGCTCGCCCAAACCGCACGATTGTATTTGGGCAACTTTATTTTTCATAGCAATACTTATTGCTACCCTGAAAAACTTATAATTTCCCTTCATTTCATAAAATAGACCTGCCGAATAGAGCCTAATGCATTGCAGAATTGAATTTAAAGGTCCAATTCGATAGTGGCAGCAAATCGAATTCACCAAACCTAACCTGAATTCGTTTTCGCGTTATATCTATTCAACTTCTTTTACTGGGAGGACATGTCCTACTTTTCGCTTGCTTTTCCTCCTGTCCTCTTAAAGTTTGGAAAACCCATAAAATGTCCCATTTTTTGTCAAAAGGCTAAGTCTACCTTTTTCATATTTTATGGAAAATATGCAAATAAGCATTTTTAAAAATTGATAATCGAACAAAAATTTTATTCAGGTCTTATTATGGGGGGGGGGGGGCAAGGTTATGTCCTTATTTTTCCACTTAGGCATCTGGTCACCCTAGATATGATGCTTTATGTAACGTTAAAATAACCTCAAACCGGAGACGTGATTTCATGAGAGAACTCGGAAACCATAATCTTCTTACATAAAATATCGGTTGCTATTATGCACTGTTAAAAAACCTTTTTTCTTGAAATTTCGGCAGACATAATCCCTTATATATATAATAATATTAAACATAGATATATTTATCTTCTTTTTATTAAATTTTACTAATTTTTCTACATAATTTGTTTTTTAATCAATAGTTATGAATTTAAATCAAAACGTGCCACATTATCAAATAATGTAGGACATCTTGGCGCAGATGCACTTTTTGGAAAACACATTAACTAACTGTTTTAGTGAACATCAATTGAATTATCTCCGTGCATAGAGCATTGGTAGAATATTGGCCTGAACAAAATATATTTTATTACAATATTTTACTTTATCTTTGAATTTTAATCGTACATTTTCCTTTATGTGCGCCGCATTCGCCGCCGCTTCCCTAGGTCTCTCCAGTGTCAAGATGTCTAACAACGCTTATATCTACAAGTTCACGGTCATTGGGAACGCCGAAAATCTTTTCGTTCTTCAGATTAATATTGGCTCCATGGAGAATAGACATAAGGAGCCCAAAGTCCTGTACATTGACTTCACCAAAAACGAGCATTTTTCTGTCGGATGTACAAACAAAAGCGCATCGAAATGCTAGATCTTCTCGAGCGCGGCGCTAGTGTGGTACGCGTATCGATGGCTGCTGTTATGGTCCGTGTAAATATAACCTGATATAACCTCAAAGCTCAAACAAAAATACAAACCCGGTATGAATACAATTTAACTGAATTCTAAAGGAAACCTTTAGCATTTTAAACTAGTGAAAAATCTCATTTTTATAAAATACAATAATTCTGACTTTTACCTTGAAATCTAAAAATCTGAATTATTCTCCATTCAAATCTTTATACTGCGAAGGTTATGCTAATTCGTTAGCGCAATAATTCAAAAGTACCTACCTCGTCCATTGCAGGATCAGTACAATTGTACTCACTTCAAACAAGGATGTTTCGCGGTGAATAAAATTATTTAAATCTTTCCTATGTAAATAAAAATTTATCTATATAAATCACATGTCACAGATATAAATAATGCAAAATGTCAACATAGGGAGCTGCCATCAATACGCGTGCCACACCAGCGCCATACACGGGAACGGGAAGTATTGTAACTATTTTCATGCGACAAAAATGTTCTCTTTTTCAGTTACACTACTTTGGTCTCCTTATGTCTATTCTCCATGA
This sequence comes from Andricus coriarius, assembly GCA_932066315.1. Classification (NCBI taxonomy): domain Eukaryota; kingdom Metazoa; phylum Arthropoda; class Insecta; order Hymenoptera; family Cynipidae; genus Andricus; species Andricus coriarius. The sequence continues at coordinate 19,575 of CAKNWT010286831.1, read as the reverse complement.
TTGGCTCACTTGTCCAATCCAAAGTCCATACCAATCTCTCCTGTGTACTTCTTGTCGATATTTAAAGCACTCTGACTTTTGTTTTTTCCAGAAGCATAAATCTTCAGTTCATCCATTTAAAATACATGAGTGACCTTATGCTCACGCTGGTTAGTGTCACCACAGAGGTATGCAGAAGAATTTCGTAGTGCGAGAGATAGAGGCAGAAGTGTGATTCAAAGAAGCAGCGGGCTCATGGTATCGCCCTGAAAGACGTCCCTCTGGAAGGTCACGTTGTTCGTTGTCATACGATAATTTCCAAATGAGATAGTAAATCTAGTTTTCCAACGAAGCATCAATATCTCTATGCATATCATCGTGTGTAGATGAACCTTCAAGATTTCCAACAAACAGATCATAAGTCTATGAGAGATTGAATCGAAAGCTTTCCGGTAGTCAATCCAGGTCATTGACAGGACGCGCTGATCAGCTGCTGCGTCTTTGCAGACGCACCTGTCAATTAGCAGAACAATCCTGTTGTTTAGGACATCTATAAAGATCTTATACAGTGTGTTCAAACAAGTTATTAGCGTAGGACTGCAGTGCTTCTTAACATCAGTCACTGCGGAATGGGCGATTCCGACTTAAAATATGAGGTGAATATGCTAGTAATATGTTGATGTGTAGAAGTAAACTTCTTCCACCAGAAGTGCTTGATACCATCTAGTCCTGCAGCGGAAAAGTTCTTCGTATCCCTGAGTGCTTTTTTCACCTTTTTTCACCTTTCAACTCCAGTGTCGGGATCTTGTATACCTCTCGCCAAGAAGTCTGTACCTCATTGACTTTGGTGGATTTTTGACAGAAACAAGGAGATCGCTGAAGAGGCGCGATGGGTCAGCCAGAAACGGTTGATTCTCCCTGATCCATATTTCCCTCTTCTGTATTTTCCTCCTTGCGTCAGATAACACTCGAATTTTGTCAACAATATGCTGCTTGATTGTCAGGAGCTTTGACTTGTTCAGCGTATGATTTTAGATCCTGAGTTCTTGGGCGAACTTTCGAACCATTTCCGTGAACGGGCTACTAGATGTTATGCAGTCAATCACACACTGAACACGGGATGCATTCCGTATCACCCATCCAATCTTCTTGTTCAGTTGATGCAAGTGTCTTTTGGTATTTTGATCCATCATCGGTTTGAGCCTTCGATTTGAATCAGCCAAAGCTCTCGCAGCACCATAAGCTGAACAATGGAGTGTTCAGTGGTCAGACTCCTCCGACATATCCTCACGAAGGGAAGCATCCATTTCAGCCATATCTTGGGGCTTAGAAGGAACCTGCATGTCAATGATCCTACTTGTCTTGAAATCGCGAATATCTCTCAGAAGGTGCCTGCTTTCCGCAGTTGGTTTTAATGTCGCTTCCTTGTCTTCGTCTGCAGCTTGTTCAAGCAGCGTTTGGGGAAGCGCTCCGCACACAAATTCATTTTCCAAGAGGTAGGCACGTTGAGTTCGCAATGCCTGATGCGAAACGTGCTGAAGCTTTGCCTGTGTTTGGAACCACAGAGTGTGCATACGCGCCGTAAAACCACGCACGCTTGAATAGCCCAAAATCGCGCACTTTCGGTTTTCAGTAGCCCGAAGTGGCGACTTTCACACCCGCGGTTCCTGCCGACGTTGCAATTGCGATTGCTGTTGGCGTTAACGTCTCAACCAATCAGAGTGCAGGAGCCGACTTAGGCGACTGCGATCGCGAAGATAGCCGGCGGGCAGGAGTACCAACTCTTAAGCGGGAAACGACGTGAAACTCAATCCTTGCGGTTCGCAGCCAAAATAGCCCAATTCACGGGTCTCTCGCAATTAAGTAGCCCAAATTGCGACTTGTCGCGAATAACTGCTTTCAGTCGCGCACAGAGCGTCTGAATTAGCCTAATTTGCGATTAATCGTGCGATCTGCCAAGACTGGTGACCATGGATAATGCTGGCATTATATCAGCCTAACAAGTCATCCTTGAGTTTACTCGTCCCCTTAATGTAGGCGTTTCGCCAGTTCGTCGTCGTGTTTCCATGTAAATTATTTCCAGCACCCCGAACTTTAGGGTGCTCGGTACTGTTTGCCGACCCATTGTTGGGTGCTCTGCGCGTTCAATCATTTTGAACCGCATCTAAAACTTTTTGGTGGTTTGGTGGTGTCGATGTTGTTCTCACCGTTTGAGACACCTCACCCAGGTGCCATTCAGCCTTCGGCACGGTTTTCAAGCCTTCGCCTGGGGCTTAATTCCTTCGGGACCACCCCCGGACAATTTTTCCGCCACTGCTTATTAATTAGTGCAACCATATTCAGCAGAAGCCCTTGGTAGAGGGACCCGTGGGTTTTTGGGTTCGCTGATTACGAAGCTAAGGTTAGATTTGAAAATGCAAGATCACGGATGCAAAATGCCAAACAAATTTTATTTTAATGAAACGCTTTTCACCAAATTTAGTATAAAAAGGTTTTCGGGCTCCCTGACTACGAATACGAGTTTTAGGTTATGTTTAATCAGTGAGTTATAATTAATTTCAAATGAACGACGAATGGTTCTTGAAACCTAGATGATTTTTTTCGTCACCATTGACCATGCCTGTTTCTCTTTTCGCTCGGACTGCGAGCTGTGGCTGTTTATATTCAACCGCTTTTAGACTAAACATAGATAAAATTCTTAATATGAGATCATTATTTCTGCAAAGACCCATTCCAGGGCCTGGTTTGACATGAGAACGATGACTTTGCCTTACTAGGCCTCAGTTTCTCGTCGGTCTCTGAGCTGTGCTTATATCTGAGAGCTTTTCTAAATGAGAAAAAAGAATCCGTTTCTTTGTTACCGCATATAAGAACATAAACGATTTGTGTTACCGCATTCAAGAACATCAACGAGTTGTGTGTTACCTCATGTAAGAAATCATCGATTCTGGCAATTTCCCTCTGAGTTTTAGTGAGTTGAAATTCATTCAAGTCCACAAGGTATGAGAAAATCACGCCCTTGGGGCTCAAGTAAACCCACTAGCTTACAAGGTACCTTGTGGATATACTTTAGTGTTAGAAGATTCATTCTCGATTTCTTGTAAATATAATTTCATTTCTCAAAATTTGTTAGAACCGCTAATTATCTTGAAGCATTATAAGAGATTTTGTGCCAAAGAAAATAAACTTGACTTGACATGTGATTTTGTGTGTGTGAATTCATTTTCATCATCAAGCCCAGTTTCCAACTATTTGTTTTGGTTTAACATTTTTTGGTCCTTCGAATGCCGGATACAGTGATTATTTTCAAAATGAAAGTGAGCCACATTTAAAATCACATAGATGAGCAATCATCTCACATGCAGTTCATCGCAAGTGCGGTGAGTAGCCTGATGAGTGTTGGTGCCCCGAACGTTTCCTCTCACCGAATAGAGACCCGTCAAATCGCGCTCAATGAGGTATGGAATAAATTCTCTCTAAATAACGATGCGATGAAAATCGCAATGAGACAGATAAGCTCATCTGATCTAGAGCGTCTACTAGAGAAATCCTGTTTTAGAGAAAATTTATTTGAAGCTTCTCAAGAAGTATACTTGGAAGCTCTTGAAAAAATGAGTTCTCTTCTGGAAAGAATTCGTGAAGACACACGATCTTCGTCCATTCAAGCTGGATCTCAAGCCGCAAGTTTTCCATCAATCATAAGTTATGGGCCACGCCTTCCTAACTTGAATCTCCCAAACTTTGACGGTTCTTCCTCGAAGTGGCTTCCATTTAAACATCTTTTTGACTCCTTAGTACTTTCCAATACCAATCTAACCCCTGTATGGAAAATTCACTATCTCAAACAAAGCTTACAGGGGAATGCTTCCTATCTCTTAAAAAATACAGCTTTAACCAGAGGTTATTTCCAAAAGGCTTGGGATTCCCTCATTTCTTTCTATAAGAATAAACGCTTATTGGTCCATTCAGTTGTACATTCTTTAATGACGGTTAAAAGAATGACAAAGGAATCTGCAGTAGAAATGGAAAATCTGTATGCTACGATAACCAAAATCTACAGATCCTTGGAAACGCTTGGTCGCCCTGTTGAAACTTGGGATGATATCCTTGTTTTCATTACGGTTCAACGTCTAGATCCTGTTTCTATAAAAGCATGCAAACATAATCTGGGATCCTCAAAGGATTCTCCAACATGGAAATAGTTGAATGAATTTTTAATCACGAGAATACGAATGTTGTAAGCTGTAGAGGAATCTCGTAGGCCTGTGCCTCAATCTCATCAGCAAACAGCAAAAGCTCACTTTGCATCTAGTACCCAAGGTTCTAACGAAGTTTCTAGTGTTTAAAAGCTTTTTCTAACAAATGTACAATCTGCTCTTTAGATAACTATGCTGCGAAGTGTGCAGATTATACTAATAAGACAGTTAAAAGTAGGCTAGAAATAATCAAAAATAAAATCTTTGCTTCAACTGTCTTGGGCAACATATTGCTTCAAAGTGCAAGTCTACCAAGCGTTGCAATAAATGTGGGATGACGCATAATTCGACGATTCATAGAGTTAAACCTAACGACAAGTCTGATACCTCAACTGTAGATTCAAGCGTTCAAGTCAACTTTACCGCCGTCAACCATGCCTCGTCACCGCGTCGGAAATTCTGGCTACACTTCAGCTTGTCGTTATTTCAGACAGTGGTGAGCGCATGGAAGTTAAAGCGTTCATCGATCCAGGTTCTCAAATATCGTTTATCTCTGAGAGTCTGGTTAAGCGACTCCGCTTATCAAGACAACCATCATCGTTACGATTAAAGGGAATTGCAGCTGTGAAAGCTGGTAGAACACGAGGCGTATTCTCCGTGAAGTTTAAACCTTATTTTGAATCCTCATCAGAATGCGTAATTTCTGCTCACATTCTTCAAAAACTGACGTCAGAATTTTCTACTTTTGATATCCGCAACGTCAATTGGCCGCACTTGGAAGGACTTCCACTTACTGACCCTGATTTCCAATCAACTAGCCACGTGATGTCATCATCGGTGCTGACTATTACGGTTAGATTCTGGAAGAAGGTCTCCGCCGAGGTTCAGATAATGTTCCAACCGCACAAGCTACGATTTTTGGGTGGATTTTTTTCGGTCCAGCAGAAAAAGCTTGCTCGTCGACTTCTGACATACAAAGTTACCACACTTCTCTTGACGAAGATATATACAAACTTCTTCAGAAATTTTGGAATCAAGGGGAAATGCCAACGAAATTCGAGTCTTCTTTATCAAAAGAAAATCAAGAATGCGGAGATTCTAAACCTGCAGCCTCGCGTATGCTTTTAAGGTTATCCAATAAACTGCAAACGAATACAGCTTTGAAAAAAGCTTATGTAGATTTTCTCACTGAATATGAGGATTTGGAACACATGAAGGTCATTTGGTTTCATCTCAATCAGTTTACTATCTTTCACATATGGAGTCATACGTGAAAGTATTATTACGACCAAACTTCGAGTAGTTTTTAATGCGTATAGCCGTGCGTCTTCTGGGGTTTCACTGAATGATATTCTTCACAGAGAAACAAAACTTCAAACTGAATTAATTGATGTTCTAATTCGCTTTGCTCAATTCAAATATGTCTTCAATTCAGACATTGAAAAAATATATCGCCAGATCAAAGTTCATCCTGATGATTGGAAATTTCAAAGGATTTTGTGCATTAAAGAGCAAAGTAAAGTACTTACATTTCAACTAACTACCGTCACATATGGTTTGGCTAGGGCACCTTTTCTTGCGCTTCGCACTATGCAAAACTTGTGGAAGATGAAGGTACTAAGTTTCCTTTAGCGAGAGCCATTTTGAGTAAGTATAGATATGTTGATGACATCTTCGGAGGAGCCGATCAATTGAAGCGTCTCAGAATGCTGTTAAACAGGTAAGCGACATGTGCATAGCGGGCGGTTCTTCTCTGCAAAAATGGACAAGCAACGATCCAAGAATCCTTTAAAATATACCATCAGAAAAACAACTTTTTCCTACTTCTGTTCCGATTGATCAGTCTGCTACTGTTCACGCTCTTGGAATGAACTGGAACCCAATTTCTGATTCATTCTCATTTACTTGGACAGTACCACCGCAGAAAAAAATTAACAAAAAGGAGCACATCGTCTACGATAGCTCAACTTTTGACCCTCTAGGACTCTTATCACCAGTCCTTATCAGCACTAAGATCTTTAATCAAAATCTTTGGTCTCTCAAGCTCAGTTGGGATGACCCCCTACCTTCGCGATTATCTGATACATAGAATGTGTATTCAAGAATCTATTCCATCAGCAAAATGGCATTGTATACCTGGAAAGGAAAATCCTGCATTCTATTTGGTAAGGTCCTCAATAATGGCCCACTCACTGTGAGATCTCTCATGAAGACAACCTAGAAGAAGGTCCAGATTTAGCAATGGCTACTATTGTGATGCCTAAGAAGACCTGTTGGGAAGTTTTGACTAAATATTCTCACCTAAATAAGCTTTTTCCAACACCCACCTCAAAAGTCGACCTTTTCATGCTTCTAAATGGTGTCTAAAGGACCTTATTTGCGCAGACTGTGCGCGAAACAATTTTCGCGCATGCGCAGTTTGAAGATGGCTTACTTTAGGCACTGGTGAAAAAGCTGCGCATGCGCACTTTCGAAGTGAGGTACTTTAGGCACTGGCACAGGTAACTTTAAACACTGGTGTTGGTATCTTCTTGAACTAAATTGAGATTTAACTTGAACAAACCTTTTAATGATTGAAGTTTTGTTTTTAAGGTTTCTTGGCCGTTTTCGTCCGTCGGACAAAAGGGCATAAGTGCCAAAATTTGGCACAGAAAAAGGGCATAGGCCCCAAAAAGTTTTTTTTTCATAAGATTTTTTTTACATAATTTTTTTTTCGAAAATTTTTTGTCAACAAATTTTGTTTCAAAATTTTTTTTTTCAAAAATTTTTTTCCAAAATTTTTTCTCACTAATTTTTTTTTCGAAATTTTTTTTTTACAAAATTTTTTCTTTCAAATATCTCATTTAAAAAAAAAAAAATTTCAGAAATTTTGTTTCAAACATTTTTTTTTAACTTTTGTTTTCAAAAAAATAGTTTACGAAATTTAAAAATCTTTTCTTTCAAGATTAGTGTTTTTCCTTAACTCCTCTTAAAACAACTTTTTCGGACGGACGTTGCAAAAAATAGCGTGTGATACACGTGCGCATAAATGATTGCTAACTCACGTGATTGCATCATTCGCCCGCGGCTCGAAGCATGAGTCGGTGGTTAGCGCACGATCACTCGCACACAATCACCTATTTTGCGCACTTGTATCACAAATAACTATTTACGGATCACAGCTCTTTGCAAAAGATTCATCCTCCGTGTAAAGAAAAAGGCTGATTCTATTTTGAAAACACCACTAACAACTCAGGAATTAAAAAAAGCCAAGAACTACTGGGTTCAGTTCACCCAAAGCTCCGCATTAGAAAAAGAACATAAACTCTTATCAAAAAGAGAATCTTTACCAAGCTCACATTATCTCTCTCGTTTAACACCTTTTATCTATTCTCAAGGACTTCTGCGACTTGGAGGAAGGCTTCAAGCATCTTTGCTTCCACTTAATTCGAAACATCCATTTATTTTGCCGAAAGAGTCTCCTTTGTCTCAGCTTATTATATCTTATGCTCATCATCGTACTCTGCATGGAGGAACGCAGGATACTATGCCGTATATACGAAGAGACTTCTGGGTTCTTGGTGGACGGGCTCCAGTTCGTGCCTACATCTGGAAATGCGTTAGATGCGCAAGATTACGCAAAAAGCGAACCCATCAGTTAATGGGACAACTGTCTGCTAATCGGGTCACGCCTTCCCGCGCGTTTCTCCATTCTGGAGTTGACTTCGCTGGACCTTTGACTCTTAAAACTTGGAAGAGGCGAGCGGCTCGCAAGTACAAAGCATATATTGCTCTTTTCTTCTGTCATTCCACTTCAGCTAACCACCTACAGTTGGTCACAGACTATGCCGCAGATGCCTTCGTCGCAGCTTACAAGAGGTTCACCGCTAGAAGAGGAATCTGTGATACTCAGCGCAGTGATTGTGGGACAAAGCTAAAGGGAGCTGATACGCAACTTCAAGCTTTGTTTTCATCATCATCAGGAGAGCTTGGGAAACTGTCTTCTCTATTGGCAAAAGATGGAACGCAATGGCTGTTCAATCCACCGGCAGTCCCTCACTTCGATGGGAAGTGGGAGGCTGGAGTTAAATCAGTAAAATTCCAACTTAATCGCATTATCGGAGATCATCTTCTTCATGCCAACGGCCATACCACGCTGGAAGCACCAGTTCCCGTTAGATCACTGAAGTTAAGCAGTGTTGGGCGCGGTTAGTACTTGGATGGGTGACCGTCTGATACTACTGCGTTGCTGTTGGCGGTCGTGGATGTGGTGAGCCCATTTACTACAAATCCACCTAAAAAAACACTACCCGAATCGGGTAGTGTCACGCTTACCCCTAGAGGCTCGCCGAAAGGGAAATAGCTTAATGATATACATCTTCTCACATACGAGGAGATGAGTACATTTATTTACAGGTTGAAGCCGTTCTTAACTCAAAACCAATGAGTCTACTCACTGAAGATCCAGATGACCTCAGTGCTCTAACTCCTGGTCATTTTCTAGTAAGAGGTCCGCTCAACGTGATTCCTGAACCTTCCCTGGCAGAGGTTAAGGTAACACGTCTCTCACGTTGGCAGCTCCTGCGGCAGATTTTAGACAGCTTTTGGACAAGGTGGTCCAAAGAATGTTTACAACGCTATCAGACCATTTATAAATGGAATCAATCTACTCTCTCAGTGCAGAAGGATGCTTTGGCTTTGGTAATAGACCAGCGATATCCGCCTTCGAAATGGCCTTTAGGACGGATCCTTGAGGTTCATCCAGGCAGGGATGGCCACACAGGAGTAGTGACCATCAAAACGCAGAGTTCTATATATAAGCGACCTATCAAAAAATTAAGTCTTTTGCCTATTGATGTCAATGTTATTTAGATGGTTCTTTAAATCAATTTAAAGAAGGCGGGCGGAAATGTTTAATTAGTAAGTTATAATTAATTTCAAATGAACGACGAATGGTTCTTAAAACCGAGATATTTTGTGTTTGTCACCATTGACCATGCCTGTTTCTCTTTTCGCTCGGACTGCAAACTGTAGCTGTTTATATTCAACCGCTTTTAAACTAAACATTTATAAAATTCTTAATATGAAATCCTGATTTCTGCAAAGGCCCCTTCCAGGGCCTGGTTTGACATGAGAACGATGACTTTGTCCTTACCAGGCCTCAGTTTCTCGCCGGTCTCTGAGCTGAGATTATATCTAAGTGAGTTGAAATTTATTCAAGTCCACAAGGTATGAGAAAATCACGCCCTTGAAGCTCAAGTAAACCCGCTAGCTTAAAAGGTACCTTGTGGATATACTTTACTGTTGGAAGTTTCATTCTCGATTTCTTGTAAATATAATTTCATTTCTCAAAATTTGTTAGAACCGCTAATTATCTTGAAGCATTATAAGAGATTTTGCGCCAAAGAAAATAAACGTGACTTAACTTGTGATTGTGTGTGTGTGTGAATTCATTTTGATCATCAAGACCAGTTTTAAACTATTTGTGGTTTAACAGTTCAATATTCAGGATGAAAAATCGAAGACGGAAGTTAATTTTTGTAAATTCGGTCCGTCACATTGGATCTGCCATCTTGAATTGCCAATTCAAGCTCGTATTCACAATAAGCGACACCGAAAACCCCTGCATTCCAGGTTTGGTGCAAACAGCTTGATTTTTAAAAATGTTATCAGCCATATTGAATATGCCATCTTGAATTTTTTTAATCTGGCCTTAGATTCGTAATCAGCGAGCGCAAAAACCCCCCGGGTACCAAATTTGGTGGAAACCGATTGATTTTTCAAAAGTCACCACGCCGCCATGTTGGATTTTACCCGGAATGAAAAAATGTGTACTATATAGGCATTAGAGAATACAAATAAATAGTAATAATAATAAATTGATATAACAAGCTTACCATTGAAATCAGGTTAAAAAAGTTCAAATTAAGTTAAACAACAAAAATAAGTAGGGACTGTTGTGGTTGCTCGTTCATATGCACAAATTTAAAAAAATCTAAATTCTTAAACGAAAAAGATTGTCGCGTCGTAATTTTGAATATAGTTGTAAAGAATTAGCCTGTAATAAAAAAGTAATTATAGTAACGAAAGGTTTCCTTAAAAACAACCCTGATATAATTTGTATGAATGCTGATAAGGGCAATATTACAGTTTGTATGAAAAAATAACAGTATGATTAATTGCATTTAGCAATAGATTTTCATGAGTCTTGACTTTCTCTTATTTCCTGTTCAATCATGTTCACAGCGTATTTTCCTTTAGACCCATACTTAGTTCTCAGGTATACAGGATTTGCCTTTATACCCACACTTAGTTCTCAGGTATCCAGGAGGTAGCATCATATTTTCGTTTCTGTTCCCACCTGGTCTAAGTTTTCTTACCTTGATAAGGGTGCTGTGTGAGCACCGAAACGTTGGTGAATATTATCCATGCTTTTTTATTGTGATTTCAAAGTAATAAAAATAAAAAAGACGAAAGAAATAAAAAAGAGAAGGAAGGGGATTTGGTTGGTTGCCTTCTCATTTTTCTTTCCTCTTTTTTATTTTTGTCCAAAGAAACAAATTTTTATTTTGTTTTTAGGAATTGCAATAGGAGCATTTTCTGGTGTTTGTCCAAATTTCATCGTAAGATTCTTGGTTTATTTTCAGAATCAAAAATTCATATGCGTACATATTAAAAATCAAAAAGGAATACAAATAAAAATAATAAATATTATTAAAATAAATGTGTTCGTACAAGAATCCAAAATACAATTTAAAAATATTATTAGATAATTAAGGATTTTACAATAGTAAAAAACTATAAGATATTAAAGAAACTAGCATAATTGATCAATAATCATCATATAAGATTCGCTGAAATTATTCAAATCCGAAAGAAGATTCAAGCTTTTGTATCCTTCTCTCTTAATAAAAACCATTTCAGAAAAACAGCGTTTATAATAATTAGGCTCCTCGTGTAGAATTTCAATATCATCCCATTTTATAAAATTAATATCACCTGAATGTTTATAAGTTACATGCTGACTAATAGCTCTATAATATTTTTCTGCAAGTTTAATATTATCTTTATGTTCTTTTATTCTTATTCTAAGTGGACAACTGGTTTGGCCAACATAAGCCGTACCACAGGTCATGGCCCCCACAAAGGGGTGGCTGACCTGGCTGGAATCAGGGGGCCCGGGACCGCGGGGGGCCCTCAGCCCACCAGTTACTGTTTTTACAATATGAATCTTTAACTTTTGATATTTCCCTTGAATAAACATGCAAAATTTACGCTTATTCGAGTTAAAAAGAAGGCTGGGGAGGGGGAAGGCCGCACAATTTTGTGGCCAGGGGGTCCTTGTCGAGATGTGGGGGCCATGCCACAGGTACAAGTGACTCTATAAATAATATGACAACGGAATATTCAGTTTATCTTTTCCTAATTTAATATATTTCTCAAATTTATTATCAGTTCTACAAACAGTTCTTATGTTGTAATTATTAAGAAGTCTATTGATATTATTAGAAATTGTTCCTAAAAATGGAATAGATATAATCTCTTTTTTAATATTAATAACCTCATTATTATTATTTGCTTCAACAATAAGCTAAAACAGAATTAGATGAAATAATAGCTTTGTCAAGTAAATTTTTAATTACACCAATCTTATGTTGGACAGGATGATCTGACAGAAAATTAAAAAATCTACCTGAATAAGTTGGTTTAAGGAACCAATTTGTGATTATACTATTGTTTGAATCTCTAATTACTTCAAGGTTTAAAAAACTTATAGAATTGTTTTCTTCTGTTTCAAAAGTAAATTTCAGTCTAGAATGGTAAGAAAATTAAAAGTATATAATGGAGTTTATCACTTGGTATAATTAAAAACAAGTCGTCAACATAACGGGTGTAAGCTTGAATTTCCAAATTAATTTTTGAAAAAGCAGAAGATTCCAAGTCTAGCATAACTATTTCAGATAATATGGGAGACATAAACGAGAGACATTTACTGTTTTTTATCACAGTTTAAACAATAGTTTCATTACATACATAAAAAATTACGAATCTTTCTACATGTATGAAATCAGTTTCTTACTTTTCCTATTAAATTTTCTATTTGCACTTCGTTTATACTATTCACGTATTTCGAACCTAACCTTATATTATATGTTTTCTATAGCGCTGCCTGTAAAGTTTTATATATTTTTCTGAATAACATGGAACGTACACATAAAGAAAACTAGTAGGAATTTTTAACATTTTTTAAGGTATACTATTTTCATATTTTGATACATCCTTTACATTACCCGAAATGCCTTTTTTGAATTCTTCTATTGGTATCTTAGTATGACAACCAATGAAACACCATCTGTCATCAATACTTTTTAATACCAATTCAGAAGGAACATTCGTGAATAATGAAGTAACATCTAAAGATGCCATTATATAATTATCAGGAATTATAACATTACTAATGCGTTCTTTAAAGGTTAATGAGTTTTTTACGTTATAATTGCAAGTAGGTAAAAAATCAGAAATTATTTTACAAAGTGATTTTGCTAATACATAAGTAGGAGTATTAACAGAAGAAACTACAGGTCTAGGTGGACAATCTGGTTTATGTATCTTTGGCAGACCATAAATTATTGCTAGGTTGGAATTAGTTGTAATGAGATCTTTTCTAACTATATTAGGATTGAGATACTTCTTCATCCTCCACTTATTAATCATATTGAATGTTTTATTTTGCAATTTCTTTAAAGTTGTTATTTGGTCGGAGTCTAATTTGATATATGTACTAGAATCACTAAGTAAATTAATCATTTTTTGTTTATAATCATCATTGTCCATCAAAACTGTGACATTTCCCTTGTTAGCCTTAGTTATAATGATATATTTATTGTTATTTATAAAGCAATTGGCAAGTTTAATATTCTTAGCAATGCTCCTATCTGAATCACTGATCTGTTTAGGTTTTTTTTTAAAATGATTGGAAGCAAGAGAAAGAATCTTGTGTCGAAGTTCCTCATCTGAGTTATTTGGTAATTTATCAATATTAGATTCTAAGGCTTTAATTATTTGAAAAATATGTTCTCGTTTATTTGTGACAAATTTAGAGTTAAATTTTTCTCCTAAACGTAAAACTTCCTCTGAAACTTCGATTTTAGACATATTACAAACAATGGATCTTCATAATCATAGTTTATTTAATGTACTTGGATTATAATTATATTCTTTAAGTAAATAAATTAATTTGTTATTACGTTTTTTACTATGATGATTATTTTTATAATTCAAATTCAAATTTTGTTGAAATTTAACAATGTTTTTCCATATAGTTCTGATTTTTTCCAAACATGAATTTAAAAATTTAATGTTGATTGTGAATGTCTTTAATTTCTAATTGTCTTAACTGTCTTTTAACGTTGTTTGAAATATCAGTTAATTTATCATTACAAGATTTACTATACATATGGATCGGACTAAAATTAATCATGCAATCAAAAATGTTCTTAGGATGTAACTTATTCGTTCTGCAGTCCATTAGGAAATCCCTTTTTGCCCATGCTCATCTTAATTGTTGATTAACATTAATCCAATCCTTCGTTGTAATTAGAGCTTCTTGTCCGTAATATAATAGAATCCATTTTAAAAACATGTGTTGACACAATTCTAGTCAATGCATATGTAATATGAAATATTGAAGCCTTTCTCCTAAAAAACATTGTTAATGCTTAGACTATGCTAAAGAATATTTTGCTTTGAATGACTGAAAGTATATTACTTAGCCTTTAGGTTCTTTCCACGATTTTGCCAACTTTCTCATCTCTAGAATATCAGTAAGATTTTTCTTGAGTAAGGGAAATCGACAGAAAGCACGTTTCTGTCATAAACTTAAATTACTTTATTGTACTAAGGCTGAACCCTTAGCATACCTCATCCGGTTTGGGGGTCAGTCTCATTGTCTCGCCGATGTATAGTTACCCGACTTATGATGTGACCCTTGCTCAAGGATCACTTTTCTGAGTAGTACAACGTTGCCACTTATTTCCCAAATTTTCATGAATTCGAAACATGAAGTGGCAACAGGGCAACCCGGGACTGATCCTGGAAAGGGCCTGGGGTAGAAGGGGCTGGAGGACCAGTACTCTGAGAGACGCGTTCGGTACAAGACTGATTCATTATTATTGTGACCGCGATTTATACAGTTTTCCTCTTTCTTTTGCAGGCTGTTTCAAATGTCTAGATACATGTTCATTTCTCTTTAGTTATAAAGTGTGCGAAATAAATGCAATTTAAGCATCACAGGACTTATTTAATTTGCATGCATTTAATTTAGTCTGCATGCACAAGGTTTAATTTGCCAAATCTTGAACAGAACTTAATACAGTTTGGTAGAAGTAATTGTTAATAACTTTTAACAAACAAAACAGTTGAATTTCAAGAAAATTTGAATTTGAATGAGAAAAATATTCATCATAGTAAAAAACCTTATAACAAACTAATTGATTTACTTAAAGAATATAATTATAATCCAATTAAATTAAACGAACATAGATTAGAATCAGATAATAACTATGATTATAAAGATCCATCGATTTTTAATATGTCTACAATCGAAGTTTCAGAGGAAGTTAATGGCATTTTACGTTTAGGAGAAAAATATAACCTTAAATTTTTTAGAAATAGACAAGAATATATTTTTCAAATAATTAAAGAGTTGAAATCTAATATTGATAAATTACCAGATAATTCACATCAGGAATTTCGACACAAGATTCTTTCTCTTGCTTCCAATTATCTAAAAAAACCTAAACAGATCAGTGATTCAGATAGAATCATTGCTAAGAATATTAAACTTACCAATTGCTTTATAAATAACAATAAAGATATCATGATAACTAAGGCTGACAAGGGAAATGTCACAGTTTTGATGGCCAATGATGATTATAAACACAAAAATGATGAATTTATTTGACGATTCTAGTACATATATCAAATTAGACTCCGACCCAATAACAACTTTAAAGAAATTGCAAAATAAAACATTCAATATGATTAATAAATGGAGGATGAAGAAGTATCTCAATCCTAATATAGTTAGAAAAGATCTCATTACAACTAATTTCAACCTAGCAAGAACTTATGGTCTGCCAAAGATACATAAACCAGATGGTCCACTTAGACCTGTAGTATCTTCTGTTAATATTCCTACTTATTTATTAGAAAAAACACTTAGTAAAATAATTTCTGATTCTTTACCTACTTATAATTATGACGTGAAAAAATCATTAACTTTTCAAGAACGCATTAGTAATGTTATAATTCCTGATAATTATATTATGGCATCTTTAGATATTACTTCGATATTCACGAATGTTCCTTCTAAATTGGTATTAAGAAGTATTGATGACATATGGTGTTTCATTGGTTGTCATACTAAAATACTATTAGAAGAATTCAAAAAAGACATTTCGCATCTTTTAGATGCAACAATACTTAAATTTGATGATATTTTATATAAAAAATCTTTTGGAACCCCTATGGGATCTCCTATTTCTCCCATATTATCTGAAATAGTTATGCAAGACTTGGAATCTTATGCTTTTTCAAAATTAATTTTGAAATTCTAGCTTACACACGTTATTTTGACGACTCATTTTTAATTATACCAAGTGATAAACTCCATTATATATTTTCAATTTTCAACTCTTACCATTCTAGACTGAAATTTACTTTTGAAGCAGAAGAGAATAATTCTATAAGTTTTTTAAAACTTGAAATAATTAGAGATTCAAACAATAGTATCAAGAAAAAATGTTTTTTAGCAGTGCAGAATGTCTCACAATAATTTGAGGGTTATGACTGCTGAAACTTCAAGAAAAAAAATTTTTGTTTACAGTGCAGAATGACTCACCAATATGAAAAATAACATAATGAAGGATCAAATTAAATAATTATAAATGAAATTCAGAACAGTATATTTCCACAATTTTTTATAAGCTTACACGAAACTTCTGTAATTTGTTACTTGTTTTTAGCTTCTCTGACAATAAAAGCGAAAGAACCAAAACTAACTTTTCGTCGTAAGAATCAGGCAATTAATTAATTTAATGATCCCAATCTTTTCATAATGTAACGTTGAAAACATATATACATGTAATGAAACTACCGCCACAAGCAGAAAATACGTTAATATTCGAAAACTTGAATGCGTCACATTAGCCACCGCTTCCCTATATAAATTTATTATTATTACTGTTGATTTGTATTTATATCTTTTTACAAATTTTCTCCCCAGGTGAAATACATTGTGCACGGTCACTACTG
The DNA here is from genome assembly GCA_932066315.1 of Andricus coriarius. Classification (NCBI taxonomy): domain Eukaryota; kingdom Metazoa; phylum Arthropoda; class Insecta; order Hymenoptera; family Cynipidae; genus Andricus; species Andricus coriarius. The sequence continues at coordinate 3,106 of CAKNWT010286831.1, read as the reverse complement.
AACAAGAAATTTTCGAATACTTTTCAATGCAATTAAGCCTTTTGACCAGGAAGTTTGAAATTGTTCATTATTTGTAAAGCTTCAAATAAGACAATATTTAAAATGCTTCAATTTTGAACGGTGAAAGTGACATTGAATGTTTCTTCGGTACAGAAATCTTATTTTTACATTCTCATTCTAATGAGAAGGTATTCGTTTGGGGTAAAATTTGACTTCATCAGTTTTCATCAAATCTCCACGTTTTAAGACCTCCTGAGACAGAAAAAGCGACTTTTACGAAGGTGTCTAACTGTCTTTGGTCTGTAGGCACGATAACTTTCGAAAAACTGATCAGATTTGATTGAGCTTTGGCACATGTTTTTAAGGAATACAAAGAAAGAACAAGTTTGTTAACCAGCCATTTTTGACCAGAGGTTCTGGGTTTATTCATCAAAAATTTGTTTAAAAAAATAAAAAATATCATTTTCCACCATAACTATACGTGATATGAAAAAAATGTTAGAAAGCAAAATTGTTTATACCAAAAAATGCAAAAATTTGGTTAAAACCATTCTTTTGATGAGTCACATATTTCTCGTTTAAATCGTAAAAAATGCTATCAAAAATTAAAAAATTCCATTTTCGGTAAAACTATGCAAGATACGAAAAAAAATTGCTTTTCCCAATAAGCTCTACAAATTTGTTGTTGATCATTTCTTGACGGGACGCGTAGTTTTTATTTAAATCGTAAAAAAAATTGAAAATAAAAAAAATTAAATTTTTTCAAAAACGACGCAAGTCAGAAAAATATTAATAGACTAAAGTTGTTCACCCAAAAAGGATCTACAAATTTGTTATTAATTATTTTCAGATATGAAGAGTATATTTCCTTTTAATCGTAAAAAATGAGTTCAATAAAAAAAAGTTTAATTTTTGAAAAGACAACACGAGGGTCGAAAAAAAAATGAAACGACAAAAGTTGTTTGACCAAAAAAGATCTACAAATTTGTTATAAACTTTTTTTATAGAAATAAGTGGAAAATAAAAAATTAACTTTTTGGAAAAACAACACATGCTACAATAACATTTTATTGAACAAAATTTTTCTCTCAAATCATATCTACAAAATTGATCAGAACCATTTTACGCTAGGACGCTACTACTTTACTTTGCAATATGTGAATCAGCAGTTCCAGACCGAGGAGTAGAAATGAATATAAACTATATTTAATATGTATCAAAATTCGCATTTTGGGCAAAATCGAGTGCGAAGCACGAGATACCTAATGACAATGTGTTCGTTAAAGCCGAAGCATCTTTAGCAAAAGAGAATGCACAATCACCAAATTACAGTTGTTGATGCTTTGCCCTATAATTTTGAAAGGCCTGTGCGCAAATGTGGGGGAAGTACAAAGACCGAGTGCGTAGCGCAAGGCAAATGCATTATCGAGCGCGAAGGGCGAGATCCATCAGACGCGCGCCCTAGGCGAGAATAACACATTGGACCAGTGTGTCAATGCGTTTAAATTCGAGAAAGCGGTATTTCAATTTTGAATCTTTCTCCACGTACAAATACGGTGCAAAAGTTTGAAGTCAGCGAATTCACTTCAATGCGTCAACACGAAAACACTTCAACATTGGTCAATGCGTTTGAATTCTTGAGAGTAAAATACACACTCGAATTCACCCCAATTTATCACGGGGAATTTCAGCAAGTGTTCATTCATACAATTTGATCCGTAACAAGAAAACCAACGTGCGGGGAATATTGAATTTATTGTAAATGTTCAGTAAATTGTCCCGTAGCCCAATGGGAACACTGTGGACTGATACATGAGGGATCGCTGGTTCAAGTCTCGATGCATGCACTTTTTATTAATTTTTTTCCAACTGACCTTGACCATACATTCATATGAATTCACACGCGTACAATTCGCGTTGTCTCAATTCATCTGAATGCGTTTCAATTCGTCTTAACAAATCAGAAAACGGGATTCACGCGCATTCAAAAATGTTAATTTATCCCAATCCGTATAAATTCTTTCTTTTTTGCTGTGGTGCCCGCAAATCTTTAAAATTTATTATAATTTCAATTTAAAATTATAGTTTTGAATGCGCAGTACTGAAATAGTTAATTTTTTTAGGCCTTGAGGCTAAAGTTCTTAAGTCTTAAAAGTTTAAATTTAAAAATGTTTGTTTTGGAGTAGTTTTATTGTAGTCCCTAAAATAAAAAAAAAATTAAAACCCCTTAAATCTTAAATGTCCTATTAAAATTAGTTAAATCGTATAAAATTCCTTCTGATATCCCTTGAAAATTTATAAGATTACTTCAGTTCTTTGCAATCCGTGTAATTTCAATAAAATCGCTTGAAAAACCCGCAAAATTCCATAAAATCTGATGTTTCCGTAAATTCTGGAAAATTCATTGAAATACCTTGAGAGCTTTTAAAATCCCGTAAAATCCTTGAAACCTTTGAAAATCTTATTAAATCCGTTAAATCTATTACCTGATTCTTATTTAAATGCCAACTAGCAACGAGGTTTACATAAATAAACTCTTAATTACGGAACCAATACTGTTTTAAGTTACCTGTTTTAGGTTACCTTGACCTTTAATCCGTTATTCGTGCAGAGATCTAAAATCCGACACTGAAGCAAATAAGATTTTTGCCGTCGAAAGAGCGGCGGTACCCGGAGATTTATTTGCTCACACTATTGCACATCACCAGAAAACCACGCAGTACAAAATGATGCGAAAATATACAAATAAGTGAAAACAACGCGACTTGCGAGCTCGATGAAATTCGCACACTCGACTTTTACCGGAATGCGCGCGCATACCTCGAGAAATGGTTCCCGCGAATTTTAAAAAACTATCACTTTCAAAGAAATCTTTATTTGAGTAGACTAATGTATTTTTTGTAATATTAACGTTGATTTGAAGAACTTCATTCATCTATTTTTATAATTTTCAATACAGTCAGGATGGCCTGGAAACATGGAGGACATAAATAATTTTTTTAACAAAGTTGTGTATAAATACCTGTAGCGACAAAAAAATGCGCATTATCACTTAAAAAATAACAAAAATTTGGTTATATTTTAAAAATGAATTTTGCAAAAAAAA
>CAKNWT010286829.1:0-15656 GCA_932066315.1 Andricus coriarius | reverse complement strand
AGGGTGTCGTCTATTATGAGCTATTAAAACCTGGTGAAACTGTCGACGCTCACCGCTACTACCAACAACTAATCAAATTGCGCCGTGCTTTGCATGAAAAAAGGCCGGATTATGAAGCAAGACATGAGAAGCTGATTTTTCTTCACGACAACGCCCCATCGCACACGTCAAAAATGGTCCAAAACTACTTGAAAACACTCAACTGGGAGGTGCTACCTCATCCCGCTTATTCACCAGACCTGGCCCCTTCTGATTACCACCTGTTTTCGTCGATGGGTCACGCGCTCGCTGAACAACACTTCGATTCGTACGAAGACGTCGGAAAATGGCTTGACGAGTGGTTTGCATCGAAAGATAAAGACTTTTTTTGGCGTGTTATACACAAATTGCCCGAGAGATGGGGAAAATGTATAGCAAGCGAGGGAAAATACTTTGAATAAAGTTTATTTTATTTTCTGCAAAAAAAACGACTTTCTTTTGCCTTAAAAACAGCGGATTTAAGCTTATACACCTGGTAACCACCGAAGACTGCTACAGTCAGTATATCATTAAGCTATTTTCCTTTCGGCGAGCCTCCAGGGGTAAGCGTGACACTACCCGATTCGGGTAGTGTTTTTTAGGTGCATTTGTAGTAAATGGGCTCACCACACCCACGAACGCCAACAGCAACGCAGTAGTATCAGACGGTCACCCATCCAAGTACTAACCGCGCCCAACACTGCTTAACTTCAGTGATCTAACGGGAACTGGTGCTTCCAGCGTGGTATGGCCGTTGGCCATAACTGATAGTGATAACTCTATAAGTAACTGATAAGTGATAACTCTAAAATAGAACCCTTCCAGATAATCGCGAAATTCCCCGATTCCCCAAGCCACTGCCAAACATTCGCGCTCCGTGAGGGTATAATTTCGCTCAGAGGTTAAAAGAGTCCTATCCGCAAACGCGATGATAAAGTTACTATTTTATACAATTGAGATTGTTCGGTTTCTTGATATTTATTTTTCTCTTCGCTCAGTCGGCGAGAGAACCTTCTTACATCCACCTGAATGGTAAGATTTGTTTGCCTTCTCGCTTGCACTCAATCCTCCGCTTTTCCAAGTGGCTCCCCAATCTCGAGTGGACGCGCCCCTTGTCTGAAATCATGAGAGGATGAATTATAACATTTTTCAACTGTCATTCTGTCATAAATTCTTCGCTTAGCGGGATATGCTTTTGGATAATGGTACTACTGGTTCTTCTGGGTCTACTCTAGGGTCTACTGGCGATGAAAAAGTCTGGTACAGTTTCTTCTTTCTTTTTAGCATCTCAAACGAAAGCTGAAGTTTTTCCATTTAGAAGCTTTGAGGTTTTTAATCTCGAAATTCTCAAAGAAGCGAAGCTAAGCATTCTTTGTAGCAAAAAAAAAAGGTTTAAAGAAAAAGTGTCCTATGAGGAAATAAACTTTATTTTTGAAATTCATTTAGGAACGTCAAATATCTGTTTTGTTGAAAAATAGTTATGACCATTGGCAAGTTCGTAAAAAATCTATCGAAGTTATTGTTACGAAAAGGACTTTGGCCATTTTGTCACTAATCCGTTTGGCTAGAAAGAGGCACCGAACGCGCCCAGCGATCTGTTTGTCTTACGCACTCTTACGAACTTTTACTGAAACTTCTGATAAAGAGAAGTTAAATTATGGTTACCTATTCAACCTACTTTTCAGAAAAATCCAAATATGCCTCAGGTTCTTGACGAAAATGTCTACGGATACATTAATTCTGCCATAAAAGCTGGTCAGCTGGTATCTTTCTCTTTAAAGAAGTAAAGAATTCTTCGGAATTTGTAGACGACTCGAGATCCATCCACAGACCATCCGGCATATAGAAAATAATAACTTTTGAGAACGTTGAATAGACGGTTAAGTCCTAGAGCTCGCAAATCCGTGTGGTGAAATTCAGAAGAAAAAGGAAGCCCGCACAGCAACAGTCAGCCGCTGATCCTGATCCAACATTTACACGTAAGCAGAATACATGGTTTATGATCTGAGCAAAGAGAAAAATAGCGCCAACAAAAGAATATGTTTCATTCTAAGCATTCTTCCTAGAAAATAAGAAAACTTAAATTAAGATAGAAGGTTTTCAGCCCTTAACAAGAGTATAAGCCTTCTTTGGGTTCAAGAGCACTGACATGATTAATAAAATGACAAAATGCCCGACATTTCTTGTTTACTTGCTGTACACGATTCCAAGAAACTAAGGGTTAAAAAAACACTAATTTTTGACCGAAAAAAATCATACCCAACTTTCTAAAAAATAAGCACACTCGCTTTCCACACATGCGGGCATAACGCAAGTACGGATTACTCGACTGACGCAGCAGATATGGATACAGAAAAATAGGACTAAAGTTCAAGACGTCTGAGTGTGACGGTTCCACACTAATTTTTTCGAAATTGACATTTTCAATTTTCAATTTTTTGTTTTGCACAACAATGTAGGATCATACTTATAAAATACATTGGCACTTTCGCCCAAAGGTGCCCCGGAAATAGTATCAATCCACTTATTCGTTCAATTTTAGGATGGACTAAAAAATGTGTACCAATTTTAAACTCGATATTATTAAAGTTATCCCCTTCAGTAAATAAAATAAAAATACAAAAAATGAAAAACCATGTAACGTACGGGCGTCAAATCGGCCCAAAGGTGGACCCGAAATTGTATCAATCCACGTATTAAGTCAACTCGAAGCTTGCATTAAAATTGTTTGCTAATTTAAAACTCGATATTATTAAAGGTATCACCTATAGTAAAACAAATATTTAAAAAATTGAAGACTAATTTTTTAACTGAATATCTAACTGTTCCATTTCAAACAACGTCCAGATCTGAAAAGTGTGTAAAGTTTTTATACTTAGTCCGGCAAACAAAAAAGTCAATCGGTGTAACCCCCAAAATTGAGCCGTTTCTAAGATATTGATTTTCAAAGTCGCAAAGTTCATACATTGTGAATACTGAGCTTGCTTATTAGCAGTGCATCAAGCAGCTTTAATCTCTGTTATTACTGGTTTGTTATACGATAACTAAGCAATACTGTCATCGAATATTTACTTTTGTTAAGAAGATGTATTCCTCTTATATTCTTATAATAATAAAACAAACAGGCCCCAATTTAATGCGTTGCAGGTCGCCTGATACTGCGGTACCAGGTTCTGAATGGCTTCGCTCTCACTAGGCTGGTAGCCGACCAACATCTACCCACACTCTAGCGGACCCCGCTCCCAAGGATACCGCGCGGGTTGGCTCGCGCGCGTCATATCAGCGATTAACCCCAAGCCATCCCCCACCAGGTTCTACTCGACTGGCGCGCGCTGCCCAGCGGGTCGCGCATAAATATCGGTGCTCCCGCACCACAGGATGATTCGCCAACCGGCAGCCTTAGACGACGCTTCGACGATCAACGGAAGATTCAGCAAGCAACCAACATTCACCGACTGGAGAATAGTCGCCAACATATCAACGTGGGATACCGACCCACCTGGGACGTGCTATGTCCATGTTGTAAAGCAGTACCGCTGTCTCACTTAACGAGGAAGCGCACTGCAGCTGCTTTCGACCAGCAGCCCTACTGAGCCGAGCCAAGGTGGCTCGAGCCTCTAAACAGTTAGGTAGCCGATTCGGGTATAATATAGTATAGGTATAATATCGTAGGTCATGAAACATGTACTATCAACGTAGGTTCAGGAATATTTTCACGTTTATTTCGCAATTACCAGACTCACGGAAGACCTTCAGAGTTGCCGCCTACCGGGGAGCTAGACCGCCCCCCATGTACACACCACACTCACCGGGGTGATTGTCATTGAAGGGTAACTAGCTTTCGTCGCAAATCGGTGGGCTGCAAATTATAGATGCTTTAGTTAACACCTCATATTTTTCATTATTCGTCTTCATCAGAATAATCTTGCAAAACTGGTAGCAGCGATAGATTTTCAGCCTGTGGTTTTATTATTTCTTGATATTGTGCAGGGGCTTGTGCGATAGAGCCTGTGAGTCGGTTTTTTGGAATCAGCGTATCAAAAAACATGGGGCAATACGCTTCTTTAGGATGGACACATTGGGCAAAAATTGGCGCCCTCATTTACCATTTGTTTTAAATTAAAGAAATATATGAAATTTGGTCGTTTTGGTTTGAAAATTCATCTCTTTTGGTACTTTTTTATGCAAATTCATAGTTAAAAATAAATCTGTTTTGGTTGAAATTCTTTCCTAAAAATTTATTTTGTTGGTTTAAAATTCATATATTTGGTTGAAAATTCGTCTTTGTTGGTACAAAATTAATCTTTTTGGTTAAATATTCAAGTAGTTCATTGAAAGTTTAAATAATTTTTGTTAAAAATTCATTTACTTCTTTGAAAATTCATCATTTTTGTTGAAAAATCACCTTTAAAGTTGAAAATTTAACAACTTCATTGTAAATTTGATTTTTTGGAAGAAAATAATTGTCTTGCCTGAAAATTGAACTATTCCTGTCGCAGATTTATAATTTTAAGTTTGGTTGAAAATCCGGAAAACTTTAGTTGTAAAGTCTACTATTATATTTTGGGTTCAGATTTTGTCTTCTTAGGTTGAAAATTCAACTATTTTAATTTAACGTTTTTGGTTAAAAAATAAACTTTTTTTTAATTTAACAATTTGGTAAGAAATCCATCTTTTTTGGTTGAAAATTCAACTATTTTGATGAAAATTCGTCTTTTTGGATTGAAAATTCATCTCCTTTTATAAACATATCATCCAGTTTGTTTCAAAATGTAACTCTTTGTTTGATTATTAATCTATTTCAGTTGAAAATTCAACTACTTGGCTGAAAGTTGAACTATTTTGTTAAAAATTTCATTTGTCCATTTTCCCCTTAATGCTGAAAGAATATATGGAGATGCGTAAAAAGTTGATGCAGACAGTTCTTTATAATTGCAGTCTTTTTAATAGATCTAATCTCATACAACTGAAAGGGTATATTTGCGCAGGTACAGGAAGCTACTGTGGCTGCCTAACCACGTCGGTATCCACGCGCCCCATAACTCTCTCTAGTGGGACTTTGGACGACCCGTTGTCTCATGACAGCGTTTGGCGTTGGTTCTCTCAGGGAATTCCCCTGCCCATTGACCGTTAGTTCAAGAGTGACAATTTCCTCCTTATGACCTTCTTTTTATTACTTACTTCTTTCACGGAGACTGGCAAAAAGGTTTCTAGTAATCTAGTTGGTAAAACTGAAATACCTAAGACTTAATCCCTTTTATTACATAATTGCGAAGAAGTGGTTCTGGCAAAGAAAAGTGCATTATGCTAATATCAGGATGACATCCCCGGATGCCGCATCTGGCGAATATTGGCTCATAAGTATGGAAAGAAATTTTACGGTGTTCCTGATAATGCAATCTGACATTTTACGAATATTATTTCTTTTTTCTCAAGAAAAGACTTAAGAGAAGTCGATATTCCTCAGAATTATTGCATATATAATTTCCTTGACATTTATGCCGATCGATATAAGCACTTGGGATAAACATTTATTTTCATAAGGTTCTGAAGCGCAACAAAACAGTTTATCTTAATTATAAAAATACCTATATATCTGTTAGGAGTTGTATGCAGAGTGGCAAATAAGCATTATTTAACAATAATCATATTCTTAATAACACTGATATGAACGACTATAACAATTTACCGTTTTCCGTCTGAAAAAATTATTTTTTCTGCTAAATTATGTTGCAGCTATCTCTGTGGTTACATTTCATAAGAGAGAATGAAGCCTGAAAAAAAAGACATTGGATACTAATGAGCCCAAGTGGCGAATCACACATAACAACTTTGTGCGGCTCTTCACGTAGAGTGATAGCTAGAGAGATTGAGCAGAAAACTGGGTCGGAGCTGTGTTGCGGAACGAACGTGTTATTTAAATAAATACACGAGAATTCTAGATTAATATAAAATATATATATATACCTTACACCTATATACCTAGCTACCCTATACCTATATACCCATCTACATACTTACACACTACTACTTTTCAACCGAGCAATTCGACATGCCAGACCGACAGAGAACGAAGCGGAAAGTGACTCAGAGGAACACCAAAACCCACAATCATTATGGAGAGTCAATTAAAGATATTGAAACGCTTGTCGCTTCCCGAGGATCACCGGGGCGCCCATGGAGCTACCGCTGGGGGCTACAGCACGCGGGATAGTAGTGATGGTAAGCTGCGAGATGTTCAGGCAGATCTCACTAATCGAACAGCTAGCCGGCAAGAACAGCTGCGACAAACGGTAAGCTGTGGAACATCAACTGTGCCTGGTGAGGGTTCTTTGGCTCGCGTTAGCTATTTGCAGCCAATCACCTCAACAGAAAAACCGTGGGAGAGCATCAAGTGGGATACCAAAATGAATGAAGAATTGGTACGTCCCTATTATGAAAGTGCGAAGTTTGAAACCCCACGCGAAAAAGGGTACAATTTTAGAACGAAATTTTCTGCAAAGTATCCTCAAATAGAGAAAGTTGCACTAAGAGATCTTATCGCTAAGGTACAGGACATCAGGACTAATCTACACGTCTCAGAAGATCGAGCAATGGAGATTAAACAACCTGTTTATTTGGCGGGGAAAAACGACGGCAATGAACATCAGTTAGAGGAAGCCGCGCAACACGAACAAGCAGCGGCATCTGATGTTTTTCTCTACCTGGTGATGATCCAGCTCCACCACATCCTCCAGAGGTAGATGGCCCAATACAACCAGAGCCAGAAGCAGAGGTTTAACAACCAAGAAGGCGATCATACTGGACATACCATATGAACAGAGATGTAATGCGCTTTTATTTTTTGGCAAAAACAAAGCGGGCAAAGTGTAAGAAGAGAAAATCATCGACTCTTCTTACTTAGGTACCCAGAACTAGTCACAAGAATAAAAGCGCAGAATCTAGCAGATCAAAAACGCTCAATATCTGTAAACAGATTGCTTTCGGCTGTTGAAATAGCTGCCATCGAAATGGAAGTGAAACAGCAGCTTCCTATTGATAAACTTCCCTTGGAAGATATGGACACTGAAGACCTGATTGAAGCTGAAGGCATAGGTGCTAGGGATAATGAACATCAAGTACCAGATCCACTAGAACTACATCTGGACATAAATAACGATAATCTGAACAGCGAAATCCCAGAAAACCTACAGCACTTTGAAAGGAATTTTGGTCATGCTTTACTAGAGTTCAGGTATGTAGAACCAACACAAGGGTTTATCTGCCCGAGATGAACATCACAAATGATTTGCGTACACTAATAGAACACCTCAACAGCAAGGTCTTACCTATGCATTTGAACGCAACACAAACTGCGTTAGAGGTGCAAACTCTTGTATATTGTGCAGCTGTGGCAACCGTTAGAACGTTGGACCGCACAACCAGGCCTACAAATGCAGTCTTTGCTCCAGGAAGGGAGCGAGATCCACCATGGAAGATTGGGTTGAATATGGATGTCAGCAAAGTAAGGTGCAAATTGGGCCGACTTACTCAATATAAAAAAGGAAACAGAACCAGAAAGCTGATACACCATATTACTAAAATCATCCACCCTCGTTACATCGAGACATTAACACCAGCAATAGCAATAGCAGTTTAAACTCTGCGTCGTTCCAAATAGAGAAGTCAAGAGCTAGCAACAACCCTGAAATAGAGCTAACTAACATCACAGCTTTAGATGTTTTAACGGTTTTGAAAAGAACAAGCAACTGGAAAGCTCCAGGTCCGGACATGGTGCACAACTTCTGGTACAAGTACCTGACTAGTGTGCATCCTGCGTTGGCACGGTGTTTTCAAACGATCATGGAACAACCAGATCTGATGTCAGGGTTTATGCTCCAGGATACTACGTGTATGTTGCCTAAAAAAATAAATGCTCAAAATCCATTTCATTTTCGACCGATAGTCTGTCTTCCAACAATATATAAACGTCTTACAGCTATCATAGCAGATAAGGTATATTCTCACTGCGACGAGAATGACATCCTGACAGAAGAACAAAAAGGATGTTGTAAAAACTCGCGAGGCAGTAAAGATCTAGTCACCATAGACGCTGTTGCCATGATGCAAACTCGTAAACATCAAAGAAACTTGCACATGGCATACATTGACTACAAGCAAACGTTTCCTTCCGTACCACATGACTATTTGCTTGAAGTCTTAAAAATATACAAAATTTGCCCACGCATCATTGCCTTCCTAAGTCGTGCGATGATTCTTTGGGGTACAAGAATCGAGTATTTTGATCATGGACAATCACGGATAACTAGATCAATACGCATTACAACGGGTATATTCCAAGGAGACTTCTTCAGTGCATAATGGTTCTGTTTAGCGTTGAACACATTGAGCAGAAAACTAAATAGCATGTCTCATGGGTTCCGAGTACATGATAACGAGGATGGTCATCAAGTGACCCATCTTCTATACATATGGTAGATGAACTGAAGATATACGCAAGTTCGAACCAGAAACTGCAGCAAGTGATCGCTGTAACAAAGCAGTTTTACAATAATATCCACGTGGAGTTCCGAGTAGATGAATGCAGAACAGTGCATTTAACCAGAGGAGAATTAGGGATTGCAGACCTAGAGAAAGATTTCGAGAATGACATCGAGGCATTGGCCGAGGGAGAGTCATATAAATACCTGGGTGTTCTCGAATCTAAGGGTATTTAGCATACGATACTTAAGAAAAACCTAACGACTGCCTTCACTACAAGACAAACAAGATCAGGGCAATCAAAACCTATCACATGTCTGTCCTCACGTACTCCTTTGGGCTCATCAAGTGGACGAACACCGACCTTGAACGATTAAACAGAATCATCCGCGTAGAAATGACGAAGCACCGAATGCACCACAGTAATTCGGCGATTGAAAGGGTAGTTCTACCAGGACATAGAGGGGGTAGGGGCATTGTAGATGTCAGGAAACTGTGTAAATCACAAGTAACACAGTTGCGGGATTATTTAAACAGCAAGCGAGATTTTACGCTTTACAACACCGTCTGGAAAGCTAATCTTGACTACACGCCCTTGAATTTGTCCTCAGAGGAGGCCTTGAGTACCAGGGCAGAAACCATAGTGGAATTATAAACGCAATGGAGACAGAAAGCCATCCACGGCGAGCACCCCAAAACGTTAGATCAACATGAAGTGGATAGTGAGGCATCCAATATTTGGCTGAGAAAAGGCGTCCTGTATCCAGAAACGGAAAGATTCGTTATTGCGATACAGGACCGGGTTTTCAGCACCAAAAATTATCGCAAACAAGTGCAACATCAGGTCGTGGTTGACCGGTGCCGATTATGTGGAGATACCAACGAATCCATCGAGCATATTATTGATGGTTGTCGCGTAATGGCTCAAAGAGAACACAGCTCCACAAAAAGAAAAAGTTGTCTATCTCAGAAACCAGAATAGGCCTGCCCTACGATTTTGGGGTCGCTGAATCCGAATCCGGGGTTCGTTTGGCTCCATCACATCATATTTCGTCCCTCACCTCAAAAAACATGAAAATCGCTGTTTTTAGGTGAAACATGATTCGTACCTATGAAAAGTGGTCATATCCTATTTTCTCGAGGTCGCTGAGTACGAGTCCGGAGTCATTGTGGTTCTATGACCTCACGTTTTGTGCCTAACCTCAAAAAAAGACGGTGAATTAGAATTTTATGTATTACCTGTATGTTTTGAATGCAAAGTGGTCATAGCCTACGTTTTCGAGGTCGCTGAGTACGAATTCGGAGCCCTTGTTTTTTTGTGATATCACATTCCGTCCCTAACATAACAAAAACGGTAAATTGGTGATCTTATGTGAAACATGTATTTTTTCAATGCAAAGTGGCCATATCCTATGTTTCCTAGGTTCCTGAGTACAAATCCTGAGTCCTTCCGGTACCACGGTCCCAGCCTTGAAACTTCGATGCGTAACTTCGGAAAAAACTCTTAACCCAACAGACTAGACTCGCCACTCGTCCAAATCCTCGTTCAGCGAAAATTGAAAGCTTGTCGAAAATCAGTTGATGCTGTTGACAGCATTGTCCAGATAAAAACGGTGTGTACCAGCAATTCGCACGTTCTCGCACTGCATAATTCTATTTTCGGATATCAGATCGTGCATGCATTTTTTTATTTTCTCTCAATATGATCTTATTGCTTGAACGAGTGATGAAATACTGCTACTCCGAAAGATTCTGTAAACGATGAAGACTGCCCTGAAAGGGGATGTGTAGAATGAATCGTATCACTATATGTTGCAGTAAAGAAGCCAGTAGGAGCGTACTGCCTTGCAGGGGGGCTTTAGGGTGTGAGGATGAAACCGTAGTGTGTCCGTCGACGAGTTGACATTGTCCTCGTGAAAGTCGGAAAGCCCTCATACTTAGCCCTGGGCAGGTATGAGGTTTATCACCTCCAGGATGGAAGACTCACCTGCGATCGACCGTTGACACTTCTCTCAACGGCATTAACTGATTTTCGGCTAGTTTTCAATTTTCGCTGGACGAGGAATCGGTCGAGTGGCGAGTCTGGTCTGTTGGCTTAAGTGTTCTTCCGAAGTTACGCATCAGAGTTTAAAGGCTGGGACCGTGGTACCGGAAGGACTCAGGATTTGTACTCAGGAACCTAGAAAACATAGGATATGTCCACTTTGCATTGAAAAAATACATGTTTCACGTAAGATCACCAAAATTTACCGTTTTTTTAGGTTAGGGACCGAATGTGATGTCACAGAAAAGCAAGGGCTCCGAATTCGTACTCAACGACCTCGAAAACATAAGGTATGACCACATTGCATTGAAAAAATACATGTTTTACATAAAATTACCAATAAACTGTTTTTTTTTTTTTTAGGTTAGGGATAAAGTGTGACGTTATAGGCATAATGATATTGCGGGAATTGAACATCAACAGCTTGCGCTAAACCTAGGACTCTTAACAGAATGGATGCCTTTCTATAGATACATTCCAATGCCCGTTTTAGAAAACGAAGATTACATCTTATATTGTAATATTACTATCCAGACTGATCATTACATTAGAGCCAATCGGCCGGATATCGTCAGGCGAGAATAAAAGGTGGAAGAGTCTACATCATCGACATTGCTTGTCCACTTAAACGAAATTTGCAGGCAACTTATACAACCAAGAGCCACAAGTATAGCGAGCTAAGGCATGAAGTAAAGATAATATGGAGGAATGTGAAACATGCATCTATTCATCCTATTGTGATTTCGGCTACAGTCAATGTGCACGCAAGATGCACTGAACATCTTGAACATTTAGGAGTAGTAGGGAACTGGCAGCAGCTCAGAAGGCAGTTTTATTGAACACCTGTCGCATCGTAAGAAACTTCCTGGACCATCAGGAAGCAAGCGACTATAAACCTATAGATACATGGTAGCTCTAAAAAAGCATCCAGAGGCGACTGTCGTCACCTCCAACATTCACGGCCGGTATGTAAGCATAACAGTGGTAGAAGACGAACTGCAAACTACACTATGCTCCTAATGTTGTACCTACGACATCATCGCAAATGGGTACATAGATCGTATTAAATTAACTAATTACATCATCATCTCATCAATCATTTAACTTAGTCCGTGGGTATGATGGAAAACCGGGTTCTTCTTAACCCGAGAACAAGTTCAAAAAATAAAACAAATTATGGTAAGAAATCTCAATTCTTATCATCATCAATATTTCAAATGAACAGTCATATATAGCGCTTTTACGTCAGAATGAGTGCCAGTTTTAAGTAATGATTATATCAATGCTTCTTGATAGTGGGAATTCTTCATCCAGATTATCATTAAATGATGATAGCAAGTTGTAAGTTTCACTAAAAAAATATTTTTGAGAATTCATAGTTCTACATTATTTTCATATATTAGAATATTCAGGGAGAAAAATGTCTCCCTCTAATAACTGTCATTATAGGTCGAGCACTTCATGGAAATAACTGTTTGTATATATATTGTTCATAACAATTAGCTTTAATCTTCAACAGAAGATGTACGTTTCGGAAGTGCATCTGCAATAATTCGTATGAAGGGCGACTTCAGGCAAGCCTTTTCTTCGGAGAAAACAAATAATATTCGTAAAATATCCAATTTTCACGTTCTATTGCTTGAAATATTACATTACACAGAGTACAATTCAAAAATCAAGACCGAAGTTTTTCGAGACGATTCCAGTATGATACATTTTAAAAAACAAACATGAAAGTCGCTTCGATTAAACTAACAAACATTGTTTTAGCCGGAAAAGCAACTTTCAAAACGTTCGGTCGATAACATTTTTTTTATGACAAAACGACTGTTCAATGTGTTGAATTAATTCAAAAAAGGCGAAATTTGAAATTCATGGTTTCATTTCCTAAAAACTTCTTCAATTTTTAATAAAAACTAACGAATCTTGCACAAAAACAGACCACAAATGAATTCAATCACAAATGAATTGTGGATAATTGTAAAAATATAACCTTAACGTTGGACCAAGTACTTGCTACTTGCATTAAAAAATCCGCCAAAAGAGATTCATTTTCCACCGAGCATTTCAATTTTCAATCAAAAAGGATGAATCTTAAAAGAAAGAAGATAACTTGTGATGAGTAAAGATGAGTTTCCTACCATACACGGTGAATGTATAATGCAAAATGAAGAAAGTTTCAGAAACCTGTTGAATTTTCATCCAAATCCACGTTTTTCGAGTAAACTTCAAATTTCATCCGAAACACTTGAATGTTCGACTTTTCAGTCGAGAAGGAGCAATTTAATAATAATTATTTAATATCTAGTTCAAAATTAGCACACATTTTTTATTCCAGTTCAAAATTGAACGTATTAGTGGATTCATACTATTTTTGGGGCACCTTTGGGTTGATTTTACCACCGTTCGGACCATGGATTTTTAACTTTTTTTAAATTTTATTTACTGAAGGTGATGCCTTTAATAATATAGAGTTTCAAGTTCGCACAAGATATTCATTGGATCTTCAAATTGACCGCACATGTGTATTGAAACTGGCCAGCTGAGCCCTCTCCCAAGGGTCACTCTGCAAGCCTAAATGGCCAACGTTTGATCGGTTTCCCTTCAATTATTTCAGAAAATATGAGGTTAGGAAATAACTTGATTGACTAACATTATTCAAGAGAAATAGCCAAGACCGCTTGCCTAAGATGTCACTGCCCTAGACCACAGCCATGTCTGATGTGATTCAGAAACGGAAGCCAAAACCTAGGGGTAGAAAGCGACAACGATTACGACAGCTTAAAGGTCAAATGCACGAAGTAGAAACGGTAGTTTAACCCTCGGGAGAAACCATAAAAGTTCCAGTTAACATCCGATTCGTGGACGCGCGACCGGTAAGACAGGAAGACATATTTACCGAGATTGAATCCTCCCAAGAATTTCACTGCTTGTTTAACACTCTTCTAAACAAAGCCCAACAACGGGTGGACAAAATTGAAACGCCTACAACAAGCGAGCCATTCGCTCGTACTTTGAAATTGCAATCACGCATAAAGCAGCCTGTCGCTACCAAGGTTAAAAACATGGAGCTGTCATAAAGATATTTGCCGCGAATGAACACCCTCGATGCTGTTTACATTGGCGATGGGGTGGTAAGAAACCACGATGGTGTATGCTATTTGTATGCATAAAATACTACAGACGAAGACGTACTATGATGACACCAAGGAACGACGCAATCGGACTACTCGATTGGAGAAGGTAATCAAGAGCCTTCAATGGGCCATCTCAACGACCCTGATAAGGAATTGGCGTTGGGATGGGCTAAGGACATTTCGGATATATTCCACATCAACGGAGAAAGGTTTACCGTAAATAATAGGGTCCAGAATAGGATCCCTACCGTTAGTGATGTCGTCCTCAAAAGAAATCACTCCCACGATGCGCCGGACGCTCAAAAGTCAGACGAGGAACAAATTGTCAACCTCCTGAAAAGGAAAAGAAAAGATCTGTCTAAAAGGAATGTTAGGCACATGCCTGCTAAAGACGAAGTAATATCAACAGCTCATTCCTTTAACGCTGATCCAAGATTAACTCCGATTGGAGCACCCTTACAAATGCAAATGCCTTAAATCGATCCACTCAACCCCTCGTCAGAGGAAGAACCCAAAGAACCCAACATGCCGGTCACTTACGGGCTGGAAGTAGCTGAATCGCCTCCTTCTTGCTTTCTTTATCAGTGGACTGAGCCATTAACGTATGTGCGAGATCACTACGCTCACTTTATTGCAAAAGATTGAGAACTAGCGACTCCAATCTTTAAACTACTGATTGCCATTGATCGCGTGAACCCTCAAGATTTCTGGGAAAAGCGATCTCAGAATGACAATTATTGGTAACTCCATCCGCAAGTATAACACTCACTCGATTGTTATCCAGAAAAGGCATTTTGATGATGTGGATAGGGAGTCCTTAAACAAGACCTTAAAAACCTGAAAGCAGCACTAACCCAGGACCAGCACGGAACATTTCGTATAGCCAGTTCAAGCGATTTATTAGGCAACGTACCACAGAACAAGTTAGCTGAATTGGTAGCCGATGTATTTCGGGATGGTCCACCCACCGTAACGATATGCCATGTAAAAGTAGAAGTCCCACCAGAGGAATCTCGGCGGCAACTAATTTGTGAATACGATGACAATCTTCCGAGCGGGCACAAAGGGGTAACTAAAACATACCGGCGTTTCCGAGAGCGATATATGTGGTCGGGCATGCGAAAAGATGTGACTAATTATATTCGACAGTGTAATAGTTGTCTCGAAAACGAACTAGTACGGACCCGTGCATGGTAATAGCTACATTCTCAACATGCGGGACAATTTTTCCAAGCTGTGCATCGCAGTACCGATCCCAGACTTAAACACGAATACTGTGGCTCATGCCGTGGCCAAGGATCTGTTTTCACAATATGGAGCTCCCCGCTGCATCCTCACGGACCGCGGAGGAAACTTTATCAGTGAACTTATCTGAAAGTTGGAGACGATATTCGGGGTTAAGCAATTAACAACCTCGGGCTATCGTCCCCAGACTAACGGCTCAGTAGAACGCAGTCAAGTAGTTTTTACAGATTATGTAAAACATTATGCCAATGTCTACGACGACTGGGATCGGCTGTTGCTTTTCGCAATGTTTGCATACAATATCTCTGTCCATGAATCAACTAATTTCACCCCGTTTGAATTACTCTATGGACATGTCACGCGAATGCCCAGTTCGTTCCCTCCTGCAGAAAAATTGGAAACCTATGGATCCTATCTTCGAGACCTGATAGTCCGTTTGGCGGAAATTCAAAAGATAGCAGCACGAAATATGATCTCGGCAAAAGATCGCTCAAAATTAAGCTAAGATAAGAAACGGCGACCGCTGAATGCCAAGATCGGAGACCGAGTGATTGTTTTCTAGGGCGTACGCGAGCATAATATCGACAAGCGAGCCACTGGAACTTATACCATCGTGTGCGTTACTGAGAATCATAATGTAATTCTCGATGCCGACGATGGTACAAGATTCACAAAGCACGCGGACAAGCTCTTGGTTGCTCACTGTTAAGTGCGTTATCCCGTTATAAAAA